>LDAU01000237.1:0-21423 GCA_001447515.1 Pseudocohnilembus persalinus
AATTAAAAATTTTAAATAAATTATCATAAGTATTAATTAAATGTTTTATTTTTCATTGATGATTAATTTTTTTCTTAAACCTATAAAACTTTAAATATAAAATCTGATAAAAAAAATTATATTTTAATTCATTCATATATTTTGTATATAAAATATGTAAATTTATTAAAATAATTCGATTTAACTTAATTTAATTATACAAAAAAATTATAAAATTATTAATATTATATATATATAAAGATGAAAATTTATCATTATTTCGTTTTGGATCTTAATTTAGTAAAATTATTTTCCTCTGTAATACCTGGCATTTATCTTTAGGTATTGTCATAGAAATTATTATTATTAACTTAATTGCCAACATTTAAACTATTTTAATGTCCTTTTATAATAGCCTAATTTAAGCCTGTACTTTTTTTAATTTAATTTAAATTTAAATCACTTTAATTATAAATTTATTAAGTGTTTATTTTTTCGTTTTCATGTTTCTCAATATTTTATTGAAATTCTAAATTTGAACTTATTTTCTAATTTATTTTTAAAAGCTTTTAATTCCTATTGGATTCATATATCCCGCCCCCATTATCATTGTTATTAATATTATTGTTAAAATTGTTAATATTACCATTTTTAAAACTGTTACTATTTTCAATAAACTAAAGCATATTTTTTCTTTAAATTTAAGAATTTTTATTTTAATTAATTTATTAACTTATCTAATTTAATTCCTCTATTTCCTTTTCTTTTAATTTAAGAGAAGAATTTTTTAATTATTACATAACTTTTGTATAATTACTGTGTTCTGGAGATTCACTCCTTTTATTCTAATATTTTTATAGGGTTTCTTCTTTTTCTTATTAATTATGAATCTCATTTTAATTGTTAAAATTATTGGATTAATTTTATTTTTAACTGTATAGTTAGCTACCATTTTGTTTGATATTTCTTGGTAAAAATGAACCCGTATTATTACCATTCAGTCTCTAACTTGACTAGAAATCTAAACTATTTTAATTTCTTAAAATTTACTCTTATTATTAATAATTTTCACTTTCTGTATTATTATTGTTTATAGATTAATTTTTTTTCAGACCCAATTTATTTAGTTAAATTTTTCTAAATTAATTAAACTACTATTTATTTGCGTTGAAGTTACAATTTTTATTAATATTTAAAAGATTATTTTAATTTTACATTCCGTCTTTGAAAATATTTCCTCTTTAAACATCTGTACCTGTATAACTTCTTATTTATCTTTTTGGAATTTTTTCACTCTAAATTTTAACCTAGTAATTTTATTAATAACCTGCTAAATTTGTGTTATTGTTTTGATCATTATTATTTTCATGAAATTAATTTATTTATTCGAACATTTATTTTGTATTTAAAAACTTGTTTTCACTCTTTCTAGTAGATGAATTAGGGTCTTGTGTAGAAGCAGTCCCCATTTTATGCCTTTTTAACTTAGAATTTCTGCTATATTAGTTATATTTATTACTTTTTTCAGAACTATTTTTCATAAGAGGTGAAGAAAATATCGTGTTGCTAACTTAATACTCTAATTTTTCAATTTATTTTTAAATCTAGTTTATTTATATTCTCTATTTAAGTTAAATAAATAAGTTTTTCATAGTTATAATTATATTTATTTTGTAAAAAATTTAATATATTTTTAATACTCCTTAATTTAAAAACTAGCATAATTAAGAAGTCAATAAAGGATAAATTCTATTTTTTTTTAGCTAAAAATACTAATTTTGTTATTCACTATCTTTACATTATATTACAATGTCATTTTAAATTCTTAATAATTCAATATCAATTATAAAAGTATCTTCTATCTAGTTATTCTTTTCATCTAGCAGAGGCTTAACATAAATTTTTAAATTTTAGCTAAAATCATAAGAGCAATTTTCAATTATATAACTTTCTAATTTCTCTTAAAACTAATCAGTATTTTACACTCCCTTTTAATTTATTAATATGAAACTTTTAAAATTTTGTAAATAGAAATTAAATTTTCATTTTTTACCTCTACTACTCCTTCGTTATTTACTCCAATAATAATTCTACCTGCAAAATCTTTATTCTAAAATTACTCTTTGTTATAAAATCCACAGCATATTTAAATAATTTATTATAAAGAACTATTTTTATTCACATTAAATACTTACAAAAATTATATTTCCTAAATAAAATGACATAAATCAATAAAATAAATTAAAATTTAATAATCATTTATTTGATTTACATTTTTTTTAATTTTTTTTTACATTATAGTCGAATTAAAGTTATTAATCTATTCTATAGTTCATTTTTTCTGCTGATTCGACAAAATTTCCTGTATATTACATTTTCAATTAAGATTTAATTTACTAAGTAGCTGAGCTGGTTTATTATTCAAATCCAATATCTTATTTAGAAGAATTAAAATTTTAACTTCTTATATTATTTATCCCATTATTTAGATACTAAATAGAATTTTCTTAACAATTTCCGACTTATTATATACTAGAATTTTAATTTTCATTAAAATTTTGATCTGAATTTAAATTAAAACAAGATTTTAGTTTAAGTAAAGAGGGCTAATTATCGGAAAATTCAATACTTGAACCATTTTTTGAGGTGTACTTAAATTGAAGTAAATATTTAAAATCTTCTAAATCCACATTTACTATTTTTACTACAAATATAGTTTAACTTTATTATTACTTTTAATTTATAACTTTAAAATTTTAAGGTTGTGTATAAATATTTGCACTAATTTCTGACAATTCACTTTCTAATTTTAAAACTCTTTTTGCAAAATTTCTGGCTTTTTCTTCATCTGCATACTGCTATTTTTTACCTTTACTATATATTAAACAATAAATATTTCTTTCTGCTTCTAATAATTACTCTTTATTTCTTTACTGTTTAGTTTTTAAATTAATCCGAATTAAATTAACAAATAAAATTAAATAAAAATTATTATATTTTATAATCTGATTATAATACTATTAATGATTATAAAATATATTACCACTATTTAATTAGGACTTTCGAGTTCATTTAAAAATTCATTTACATATTCTTTTTAGGCATCTTATTCAATATTAATATTTTCAATAGATTCTATGCTATTTTATTAATTCATTTCATTTAAATCGGAAAATCTTTTTATCTTATTTTTTTCTTCATTTTAATTTTATACATCATTAGCTTCATGAATAAAATTATTATTATTTATATTTTATTTATTCTTATTATGATTTTCAACTTCATTTTTGTTATCTTAATAATAATTGGGTTAAAATGGGTTAATAATTGGTGAAATTCCCTCTATATCATTTCTAAACTGTTCTTCATCAAAGCCTTACCTAATTTTCTTCTCGTTTTTACCAATGCTTTCCTAACCACTTGCACTTTCTTTATTATTCTACCTTAAATAAAATTTAAAATTAGATTTCTTTTAGAAATATTTTATTTTAAATAATCATCATTAATTATTTAATTTTAAATCTATATTGGAACAACAATATTTATTAAAATTTACTCCTAACCATCCTCCATTTAGTCACCTTATTAATCTTATTATTAATTTTTATCAGTTTATGCTATATCTTATAAATCCAAATAATCTTCATTTTATTCATCATCTAAATTTTCAGAATTTTCTTAACTATCAGAAACTGATCCCCTATGTCTCATAGGTGAAGGATTTGCTGCGTGGGCCTCTGCATTGCCAAAATTTAAATATCTATATTATTTAACTTATTCAATTTCTTGATCTTATTATAGTTCTTCTTAATTATTTAATTAACCCTACAAATTTTTTTATAATTCATTTATTCTGTTATTATTAACACTGTTTAGGTTTCTAAAATTATTCCTAGGAATTTGAATTCCTTACTTTTTATAAAATTAAAACAAGTTTAGGATTTTTAATATTTAAATTTTATTTATTTATTAAAGTAATTTTTATAAAAAAGGTGTAAAAATTATTCTTAATATATTTTTATTGGTTTTATTTATTAATTATTTGTTTTACGAAAAGAATTCTAATACATATTAAATTATTTATATTAAATTGAATAACAAAATCTAAAATTTAATAACAAAAGAAAATTATATTATATTATTACCTGTTTAAGTCTTATAGGTTTTAATTATTACTTTTGGATAACATTTTTATCTGATTCGCTTTATTATGAATTTATATTTGAATTTCTCTATTACAGCCTTAAAAAAATATAAAAATAATTTAATATATATAAAAAAAAAAATTGAGATATAGCTAAAATTAAATGTAAAATACAAATGAAAGTTTTACAAAATTTTAATTACAATATATTTTAAGATTTATATCTTAAATTTATTTAAGAAAATTTAGGAGAAACTGCATCTCTTTATCCAGTTAATTATTATTTACTTATATCTTACATTTTTTCTTTTCTTTTCTTTATTTTTATTATAAAGTTAAATATTAATTAGTTTATGTTTGATTAATATTATAAATAAAAATAATAATTATTCGATTTTTTAGATTGAATTAGATAATTATCACTAATTTAGCAATTTTATTATCTTTATTTTTTCTATTAACCTATTAATATTCTAATAAAATTAAATTATTTCATTCTATGTTATATCAAGTTTAAATCTAAATAAAAAAATAAAAGTTTTAATAATGTCCTTTAAACATCAATTTGTTTTTATTAACAATATATATTAATAATAGAAATGAAAAAAAAAAAAAAATCATATAATTTATTTAAATTTATTTTTATATAAACTATAACCATAAAATATATAATATAAAAAAACTAATTGCCTTTTTTGATAAAAAATATAATTTGTCCTAATATTAGTATTATTATAATAAAATAATTTATATAGAATTATAATTATATTTAATAAATATAAATTATAAAGAAAAAAGTATTTAAAAAATAAATCTTTATTTTAATTTTTGTTATTATAATATTAAAATATTTAATTAATTATAAATTTTTAAAAAATTATATTTTATTTTCATTTGGGTTTAAAGCATCATATTTTTAAACTTAAACTTCATAGTAATTTATTTATTTTTTATTATAAACTAATTATTATTTCTCATGTCTAATTATTTTAATTTATTGTATATAATATTTTAACGATAATATTCTATTCTATTTTCACTATTATTATTAATATAATTACTATTATTATAAGAATTAGTTTTATCCATATTGATTTTAATAATTAAAATACTAAGCATTGCCATTATTATTATTGTTCATGTTATTTACACTATTCATATTATTAACCATTCCATTTACCATATTATTATTACCTTAAAATCCAATTCCTCCCATATTCATTTAATTTTACCCCATTTAAATTTAATTTGGGTTCATAATTTTTTTATTATTATTAGAATTTTTTCTCACATTTTGTTAAAACATATTATTATGAAAATTTGTAGGAGATGTGCTATTAGTTGGAGAATTTCCTCCGTCTTAAAATAATTTTGGATCACTGGTATTTTTATCTAAAAATTACAGCCACTTAGTCTTAAATTTCTATAAGTGTATATTATTTATATTTTATTTTATAAGTTCCAAAAGCTTAAAAGTACCATTTTTATCATCCTGTCCTAATAATAATAATTTGTGCAATATTAAGTTTCCATATTTATTTTTCATAAACTCAGAAATAGTGTCGCTCTATATTATTACTTCGATAGCTCTTTATCTGAAATCCTATATATTGTTTAATTTATACAAATTTTGTTAATTATAATGTAGATAAAAATGTTTGGAATTATAATGTTAAAATAAAAAATTTTAGTTTTTAATTCAAATTAAAGTATTATTTAAAATTATTAATTGATTATATAGTATTTTTAATAATAAAATAGACAAATTAAACTCTTTTTGTTTGTAGAGGGAAACAAACTCGATTAATAATGTATTTTTAATTGATTTATTAAATAATTTTTAAATATAGAATTATTTACTTTAACAAATGTTGATAAACACTTTTCTATAACATTAGAAGAATATTTTTAAATTGAAAATTAAGTTAATTTGCTTAAGATGTCATCTGTTATCAGTTAACATTCTTGGTCTCCATATAACTGTTAAAATTATATATTGATAATCATATAATGAAAGACAATTTTTAAAATAAAAATAAGTAATAAATTTAATTACGGAGTATGCATGCTAAATAGCATAGTTTCCATAAGGGCTTTGAATTAATACATCTATATTTTTAAATATTAAATTAACAAATGTTCTTCTTTTATCAGTATCATTTTTATACTTGGTCATAATTGCCTTTAACTGTAAATAAAAATATTTTTAATTAAACATATATAAATTATTTTTAAAAAATCTTTATTAAATCAATTTAATTTCATTTATTTAAATTTAATTCGAATTTGTTAGTATTTTATTTACCACACATAAACAGTGAGGATGATTCCCAAATTTTTCTATATCTTAAATAACTATATGATAGATGTATTCTAAATATTATCCGTCAAAGCAGTTAATAATTTTTTATACAAAATGTGTTCCATTATTATGCTATGTTAATAAACAAATTTAATTATATCAAAAATATAAAATGAATATCATATTATTTTTATATAATTAATTATTATATTAAAACCGGATTAAATTACCATAGAAAGCTTTAATACATCATTCTTAATATTCTTATTAATTAATTCGATTTCATATGGAATATTAATCATAGAAACTAGTGACTATAATGCATGGGTGCCTTTTTTATCCAAAACAATATATGGTATATTCACAGCAATCTTATTTTAAAAAATAATTTTTTAAAGCGATTTTTTTTTATATAATTATTATTATTTTTTACTTTTTCTAAAATTCTGTGTCTTTATTCGACAGTAGAAACTTAAATTAATGATTAAAACATATAATTTCCGTACTAATCAACCACTAATTATGGTAAATAATCGTAAATTTCATCCAAAACAAGATCAATTTCGTATTTTTAACAGTGATGAAAAAATCTTTATAATATTCTTGAACCACCATTAATTTTTGACATTTGTTAAATTTAACCTTTTATATCCTTATATTCTTTAAATTCTTAATCCTAACCATCATTTACAGAAAACTATGATGATTATTATTGACTAAGCTATAATTAGCTCATTTATTAATTTAATCGGGCTAAAATTTAATTATTTAAATATAATTTTTATATTTTGAAAAAAAATATTTATAATGTGTTTAAATATATTATATTTTTAAATACTTGGTGACATTTTATCATAATCTACTGAGTTGTTATTATCCATGTAATTTTCTTGAGTTTAGGGGTTGTTAAAATGAGAAAATTTTTAAATTTTAACTGGGGAAACACCTTCATTTATTTAATCTTTATCTTAATTTCCATAATAAAATCCTTATGTTTACTCTTATCTTCTGATAGGACTTTGATGTAAATTAGAGCTTTATTATTGTTGCATTTAGAATCTTTAATTACTCTTTAAATGTAAAAAAATAATATTAAGATTGTTATTTATTCATAAAAAACAAATATATTTTATCTATTAAATTTATAAAATTTTAAATAGATAAATTTTACCATTTAATTCTATTAATTATTCCCATTTTACATTACTGGTGACTGAATATGCTAACTGCTATTCATAAGATTAATTTACATCATTTTTTAGTTATTTTATGCATACATTCCTAATCCTTATATAACAGGGCCCATATTTACTTTATTATTATGAATATCTTCGGTATTATATTCGGAACCATAATTGCTATTTTATTATTATTAATGTTAATGTTATTAATATTATTATTGTTAATAATTAGGGCTAGACTATTATTGGTACAACTATTATAAAAAAATTTAAATATTTTAAAAATAATAATTTACAAAGCTGTTATTTACCTGCGATTCTTATGAATTATTTAATGAACTATTTCTTTAGTTTTAAATTAAAGATTACTACTTTTATATGGATAAAGACTTAGAAGGCTTAATTTATTAAGTATCGGCAATTTCAAAGTTAATCCTTATATAATTAATTTTTAAAAATAAATAATCTTCAGGAATTTTTTTTTAATCCATTTCAAATTTATTTTTAATATGCTAGACAGTATTTGGACTTAGTTTATTTAGTGATTTAAATTCGCATCCAAACACTATGTCTCTTTTTTTTTGAAAGTTTAGTGCCTTATATAAAATATAATTTATTATTTATTATTTGAGCATATAAAAAACAATTTATATTTACAGATTTCATTTCAAATTATTTTTTGGGATCTTTATTTTTTGCTTCATTAATATTCAATATTAGATCATATTTATGTTTCTAAAATTTAAATCGTTTTAATAAAATACAATAAATTTTAGAATATAGTTATTTTACAGTTCCTCCAGAAGATTAGAAGTATATAAAATTGCAACATATATCATCATATGGTAAAATAAAATCTGGCATATCATAATATTAATCTTCATATTTATGTAATTTCCAAACGATAAATTCCTAAATAATTAATTAATTAAAAAAAAAAATAATCTTATTATATCACAATTATCAATTCTAAGTTCATGAAATATATTTATATATAAATTTATTTATTTTTTTTTACATTTTTAGGATTATTTTATTCAGAATATACAGGCAATATCTATTATAAAGAGGTATATCTATTCTATGTAATTGGGTTTTTAAAATTAAATATAGTGGCAATTAAATTATTGGAAGGAACATTTTATTATTAAGGTTGTAAATTTAATCCTGATAATATTTAACATTTTAGATTAATAATTTAATAATTTTAAGAGTGGTCTTCAATTTTATTTCCACTATTTTAAACACATTCCAAATGACTCAAATAATTTCTATTGTAAAACTAACTTTTTAAAATACAAATCTAGGAACTTTATTATTGTACTTATAATCTGTCAAAATAACTTGATTAATTGTCACTCTCTTCTTCTTATTATTAATTTTCAGTTTTTTATATTTCTATTCCGTTATTTTGTATAGCTTCATCAGTCAATTTAATATCTAAATATTTATAAAAAAATAATTTTTTAAAATCTTTCAACAAAGAATAAAAAATATTTTCTATATTACATACTAAGCAGATAGGACAAAAACCTTATTTATTTTGATTAGGGTTTTATTCATAAAATTTTTTTAAATCTTAAAAACACTTTATATCGTTATTAATATCTGTGTACTCTAACAAATCTTCTAATTTTTTATTAATAATTATAATTAACTATAATATTTTATACATTTTTATCTAAATATTTATTTTAAATAAGATAAATAAAAAATTTATAAAAATTCTTTAATGCATTTTTAAGTATACCTTCACTCTCTTATTCCACTTCTTTCATTTTTATATTTCCAAAGATAAAAGCACTTTAGTTATTCATTTGTTTTTTAAATGGAGCTTAAATTTTTATAAAATTAATATAAATAAATTTATAATAATTATATAATTTAAATTAAAAGTATTTTTTTAAGCTTTTTTTTGTGCATTAAATATATTAAAAAGTATTTATCTCCTTCGTTATTATAATTTTAATTTCAAAATGGTCAATAATAAATTTTATTTAATTTATTTACATAACTTTAGAGGACTTTCTGATGCTTAACCTAATAATAATTTATTAAAATATTAATAATTTAAAAATTATAAAAAATATTAGTAATTTAAAATTATGATTATATTAATTAGGACTAATATTAAATAATTTTTTTTTATATAATCTACGTTTTTGTCATTTTTATAATTATTTCTTTAGATTTTAATATTGATTTATTAACTTCTAATATTCATATAATAGGAATACAAATATCCTATATTAAAAACTTTTTTATTTAAAAATTATTACTGAAATAATCAAACGTTTCTTAAGGAATTTAATTAGATGTTT
The DNA here is from genome assembly GCA_001447515.1 of Pseudocohnilembus persalinus. Taxonomy (NCBI): domain Eukaryota; phylum Ciliophora; class Oligohymenophorea; order Philasterida; family Pseudocohnilembidae; genus Pseudocohnilembus; species Pseudocohnilembus persalinus. Next base: position 9,928 of record LDAU01000237.1, read on the forward strand.
CAGAAAAATTGTCTTGATTATTAAAAAATAATTGAGATCTGCCTATATTATAATTTAATTATGATTTAAATAAATATCTAAATGAAATGTAATTAAATACAATTATAGATGCAAAATAAATAAATATATATTGAAATTATTTTATTTAAATATTACTTTATAAAAAACTGTGGAAATTAGTTTATTAAAAACCTTGAGAATCGTCCTGGTGATATTAATTATATTATTACGACATTGTTTTATAGTATTCTAACTTGATTTAATTTAATTTATTTTAGTTTATTTTTTCTTTTTATAAAATTATTAATTAATCAAATAATTAAGCAATTTATTTTTTATTTTTTATGAAAAATTAATTATTCTATATTATTACTTATAAAAAGCTTATATGATAATTAGTATAATATTTTACTTATTATTTAAAAAAATATGATAATTAATACATCTTTCAAAAAAATTAAAGTTTTTCGACTTAAAATAAAATAAAAATACATAAATTACTTTTATTTATTAAATAATATTAATCCTAACATTAGTAATTTTTCTAGGCTTTTTTAAAAAACGAGAATAAATACCATAATAAATGGTAAAGAAATAAAATATAATTGTAGTATTTATTTGATATAGTTTATTGAAAAAACTTTTAAGCAAAATTAAAAAAAATAAATAAAAATAATTCCTTGATTATTAATAAAAAGTAAAAGTTATTTAACAGGTAATAGTAAATATTAACTTTAAACTATTATTTTATTTTATAATCTATTAGGACACCATAATATACAAATACATATATTTAATATAAATTTATATATATAATGTTTAAATATTAAATATAAAAAAAATAAATAAATTAATGTATGTTGATTTTATAATTATAATTTATTAGATTAACAAATTAAATGCAAATCATAAAGTTTTTTTAATAAAATAATTTAATAATTATTTTATCATCATTTTAATTTAACTCTAGCTTTGCATGTTTAATTTGAAATAGAAATTTTAACAACTATATTTTACTTTATTTAATTATAAATTCATAAAGAATGAATAAATAAATTCAATTTAATTAAATTTAAGTAAACTAAAAAATAATATCAAATTAAATTAAAATACAAAAAATAATAATAATTAAAAAAAAATTAAAAAAATTAACTTAAAATCTTTTAGTATTAGTTTTTAAAACCAAATCCAATAATAACTTACTAGGAAATAGCAAATAATTAAGAGTAAATTCAATTTACTCTAATTTAAATATATCTTTATGGAACCTAGTAATTTAATTATCGAATTCCACATAATAAATCAAATTTATAAATAATATATATATAACTAAATAATATTAATTGATTTTAAGATAAAACAATCGATAAATTAATTTTCTTTATTCCAGTTTCTCTTTTCTTTTTATTTATTATATCAGTTTAAATTTAATAATGTACTTCTTAATAAATTAATAAATATTTAAAATAAATTTAATTAATTTTAAATAAAATAATATCAATACCCTTTGAAATTAATAGAATTAAAGATAAAAATAATAATTTAATAAAAAAAGTATATAAAATAATAAAAGTTTTTGAAATTTATATTTAAATGTATACAATTTACAATGTAATTTAATTTTTTATAAAACTATTATATTTTTAATTTAAATTATATATTTTATAATATTTATGTTAAAATAAATAAAATAGTTGTTTTAAAATAATCAGGTAAAATTTAATGAAATTAGTATACTGATAATATAAAATAAAATAAAACAAATAAATAATTATACTTATAAATAGTTATAAATAAATTAATCGTCATTTTAAATTCCCCTTTGAACTCTTTGATCTTTAAATATATGAGTTTTTTTATTACTATGACATAATTTTTTTATGGCTATTTCTATTAGTACACGTATTATTTTTACTATTGTAATTATTATTTGCATTAATTTTATTACCACTATGATAAGCTTTATTTTCATTAACCTTTTCAACCTAATATACATCTGAATTTTTTCTACTTCTAAAATTATTTTAACTATATATTTTATTCTATTAATTTTAATTATATTTATTGTTTTTATTATTACTACTTTGTTAGTTAAAATTACTAACAGTTCTTATTTTTTTAACTTGTCTTTAATTGTCAGAATTATCTTTTTTAAAATTCTATAAATCGCCATTTTTTTTATTTTTTTTTGCATTTTAAATAACCAGTAAATCCTCAGAAATATAATCTTAAGAAGAAGAAGAGTCCTAACTCTTTTAGACTATATAACTTTATTTATCGTAGCAATTGATTTTATTGCCACCTTTTTAATTTTATGTTAATGATTAAAATTTATTATTTTTATCAATATAATTATCTTCATTTTATTATTATTTTTATTCAAGATCATCTATTACTTTTTCTTTGAATTTATTAGTTTACTAATTTTACATTTATTTCAATTTTTATTCGGTTTACAAAGATTAAACTCTTTTTAACTTTTAATTAAGTAATTTTTCATGTTCCATCTCCTACTTTACTTGCTCTTTACTTTCCAATTATAATTGTCTAAATTTATCTATTTTTTTATGAAGCTATTCATTTTCTTTTCTCTGCTTATCCAAATCTTATTTTATCTATATTATATCATTGTGATAAATTTATTAATTTTATTATTCAGTATTTTATTATTATTAATTATTTTCCTAATTAATAACTTTAAATTTATTTTTTTACTACTAAATTTACTATTAGCTTGGCTCAAACATATCTTAATTTTATTAAAAAAGCTAATTGTACATAGCATTATACTAAGAAAAATCTTAGTTTTAATACTAGCTTTGAATATAATCTTATTATTATAATTATTATTTTTAGTTATCAAATTATTGCTTTAATTGTTACGTTTATTATTACTATTCCTAACAATATTATTATTTTTATATATTTCCTAAATTTTCAGTACTTTATCTCACGTTAAATCTATGACTTAAAGGCGTATTATTCTATGTAATTAGTCTACTATTTTAATATGACCTTTAATTACTGCCAAAATGAGTTTTGGATATATTATTCGAATTTGATAAATTTGAATTACTATTTTGCATGTTATATAAATTTTGGTATTGTTATTAAAAGTTTTTCTCGTTTAAATTATTATTTGGACTATTTTAAATTATATTTTAATTTTGCTATGAAAAATGTATTTTCTCAATTTAATTTTAATTTTAAATTGAATTTTTATAGCTACTTCTTAAACTATTTTAGATATTATTATAAAATTTTTAATTTTCATTCTAAATTTATGTATTTCTTTAAATTTCTTATTCTTTAATTTCCAAAAGATTTTGCATTTATTTCAACTACTTTTGCAAAAATTCATTTTATTCTTATAATTATTCGTTTTCTTCTTTAGTCTAATTTTATTCTTCTCTCATTTATTATATAATTTTTTGGTAATCTTCTATATACCTTATTTTTTAAAATATTTTAGAAATAATATATGATTTATATAATAAATGTATCTTTATGTTGAAAATAATTATTTTAACTTACCCATCTCTTTCTTCCAAGTTTTATCTATGTTTTTTTTTAACAAATTCAAAGTTTTCCTAAAACTCTTCTATCAATTTCTGTTATTATTTTTCCAGTTTTTTATCAAAATTTTACTCATAAAATTAATAGTTTTCCACAATTTTTTAATTTTTATCATTCAAAAGAAAGTTATCCCGTTCTAAAAGACTTATCCTTTCTTCCAAAATCTTTACCTTTTATATGTAAAAATTTTCCATAATTTCAATCTTTTACAAAATAATTTCATCTCTGCTTTACATGGCGGAATAACTTTTGTAAAATTCAAATTATATTTATAAATTACAATTAAAATTTTTATTTTAAATTAACTTTACAATATTTTATATATCTATAATTTATAATTATTTCAATTTTACTTATATGTTTAATCACTTTTATTTTCTTAAACTTCTTTCTCTAATAATTATTGAATTTAATTTTTAATCAAAGATGTATATAACCCTGTATCAAATTGTTAAGATTTCTCACTATTGTGAAATAAATATTTCTATTGATTTTTTTAATTTTTTTAATTTTTTTGTTATAATTATGCTATTTCATTAAATAAATCAATATTTTAATTTTATGCTTTTTAACTAAATGTGATATGCTATTCATATTAATTTTGAATATATTTATTCATATTTTTTTAATTTTAATTATTTTATTGTATATTAACAACCATATTTTCATTCTCATTTTCATTATCATTTTCATTTTTTATTTTACTTTTATCTTCCAAAAAATTAATTCTTTATTTTAAATTTTATATATAATTTAACAACTCATTTTGATTTTAAAATTATTAGTTATTATTAGTTTTGTAATCTTAATTTTTTTTTTCGATTTACTAATTTTCCCCCATTATATTTATTTATTATTAACTTTTATCATTATTATCATCATCAGAAATCTATTAATTTTGACTATTTTTATTTTAGTTTCTTTTGGTATCTTCTTCGTTTTATTAATGAAAATTTTTTCCAAAATTACTTAAATTTTTATGCATTTAATAATCTTTTTTATAATTATTATTTAATTCAAAACTTTAATGTTTTCCTTAGTATTCTTACTGTTTATTTATGGTTTTTTGAGATTCTTATGTTAATAACTACTTTTAAGAATTTTAGATATTCATTTATGTATTTAGTTACGTATTACCATCAATTTAAAGCAAATAATCGAGTTGATCTTAATTTTAGTCTTCAATTTTATTAGAATTTGAATTTTGCTAAGAAGAATTCTTAAGTAATTTAGAAAAAGAGCTTAAATTTATATTATTAATATTTTCTAATTAATTATTATTAAACTCGCTGCCCATTAAATTATTATTTTATTCGCTATTTTTCTTCTCTATTGAACTAATTTTTTTACCTGCTCTTTCATCCAGCTTGTTAAAGCATGGAATTTCTAAGTACTACTGTTTTTATTAATGTTAATATTTTTAAACTTAGTTTTCATCATAAAAAATATCATATTAATTTTTACTTTAACTAATATTATCGCTACTTCCTTTATGTATAGACTTTTTTTAACTAGAAAAATCTATATAATTCTTTAATTAATTGGATTTATTTGTAGACATCAAATTTTCAGTTAGCAATTTTTATTGGTCTAATACATTATTATCATTATTATTTATCGCTAACTCATTAATCTTATATTATATATTTTCATTATAGTTATTATTATTGCCTTATATTTAATTAAAACTGTATATATAATTGTATTTTTCTTATAATTGTTATTATACATTTAAATTATTATTATTTATTAAATTATTCTGTTTTTAAGTACTTTCAGAGTTTATTATTTCATCTTTTTATATCTAATTATTTTGATTTAAGTTTAAAAATTTATTCAATTTATTTTAAATGTTGTTCAAAATATCATTAGTTTTCTCATATTTTTCTTACTAAATTATTAAATCTTAACTATTTTAATTTTTATTTAAATTTTGTTCCATCATTTTTATTAAAAATTTTAAATTTTAAAGTTTAATATGTATAATTGTACAGAATTATTTTTATATATTTATTTCTTTTGGTTTTTGTTTTAATTACTTTAAAATAATCCAAAATATTCTGTTCAAAATTAAAATTTATAAAAATCAATTATATAGTTATGTAATTAATTTGGAATTTCAATAAGAAATTATTTTAACACCCATAGTAAACAATAAAATATAATTAAATAATTATATATATAAAATTAATTAGTTAATAATAAATAATAGTTTTATTAATTATGATAGAAAAAACATTTAAAATTTAAAATTTATGGTTTATCTTAATATTTAATCATTCATTTTTCTTTGACTTTTTAAACCTATTAACTATCCATGATTAAGCCTATAATGCTTTTAAATTTATTTCATTTTCATAATTTAAAACAACCAAATAAACATAATGAGCCATCAAAAGGCCAGTCGTCACATCAATTGTATAATGTACTCTTAGAACAATCAATGAAAACATAACATATAATAATAAAATTCCTGTAATATATTGCATTTTTTTAAAACCAATAGTTCTCCACTCTAAAAATACTAATGTCATAAAACCAGTATGTCCACTGAAAAAGAAATCACTTTATCTCCCATAAGGAACAAATCTATTAAAAAATTGAATTAAAATTATTTAATATATAAATAAATAAGTAAAAAATATAAATATAAAATTTTTTTTTTTTTTAAATTACAAACTAGGAAAACCAGGATACTCAAAGAAAAATCCTTATGGAAACTTAGGTGTATATAAAAATAAATGAGGGGTTCTTATAACATAAAATAAAGCTATACTTATGGGTAATCTAAGCGACCTAGCCTTGGCCAACCAATAAACAACTGAACTAATAACAATTATATCTATACTTAAAGAAGAAATCAACGTTATACCATGTGCAAAATCTATATTATCATTACAAATTCTGTTCAATTAATCTGTTAGTTCGTGACCTCTGTCTACCAAACAGGGCACTGATAGAGCTGGAATTCCAACTATTCTAAAAATAAATAAAAATCCTCCAGTCAAAGCAGCTGCTAACCAATTAAACCTTTATTATATATTATAAAAATTATTATTACTTGTTTTTTAATAAAAAAATTAATATTAATTATTTCTTTTATATTTATTATTAATCCGTTGGTTTATATTTTATGTAATTTTTTTATATTATTTTTATAAATCAGGAAAAATAAAATGATTATAAATATGTCTTTTTAGTTTTCAACCTGCAAATAATGTATTTTTAAATAAATTATATTTTGTTTAAATATATTTTAGATAATTTAATCAAATCAAATAAATAAATTAAATAATACTATCTTTTTTATAAAAATATTAATTTTTAAATATTTTTAATATATAAAATAAATTTAAATTATTAATTCAATATTGTTTAATTAAAAGATTTATATATGATATTATTATTTTTTTTACCAAACTTTGAATTTTGGTCTTTATTTTTCTTTTACCTGTGGAGGCTAATTAGGTACTATATTATTCCTGTAAAATTCTTAATCTTAAATAAATCCTTCTTATTCTTCTTAGTTATTAATTTAGCTTTGCTATTATTCCATCTTTTTATTAATCTAATTAGCTTTTATAATAATATTTATAATATTCAATATTCTTTATTTTTCAATATTTAAAATGGTAATATTATATTATTTTTATAATAGTATTTTTTATTTTTATATAATAATTTTATTTTATTAATGAAATTATTTTTAATTATTTTAGAAGAACATTTTTATAATATTTATTAGGAAAGTTAATAATATTATTAACATTAATTATTAATTTAAAACAAACAAATAGCTTTCGAACGTATAAAATTGGTTACAAGGATGAATAAATTTTTTTATTTAATTGGTATTTATAATTTAACTATAAAAGTTACAACATTAATAAATAAATATTTTTAATTTATAAGCTGCTTTTATAATATAATAGTTATAAAAATTATTATATAATTGATAATTATTATAAAAAATGTAAAATGAACATTTTTTAATTATCAATAAGTAAAAAATTTAATATTAGAATAAATAAAGCTTTATTTAAAAATAATTTAATTTGATTCAAAAAATTTATTTGTTGATATTTTACTTGATTGTTTTTATTAGTTAAGCAGTTCAACAAAAATTATTTTATTATAATACCCAAGGTTAATTTTAGTATTTAAATTTAATTACAAGATTAATTCACTTTAAAATAAATAAATTTATAAGGATAAATACTAATTATCTACTATACCTATTTATAATAATCAAATTTATATATATAATTTAAAATTTTATATATATTATCAAAAATTATTTTTTTTTCATATATAAATCTAAAATTATCATTATTATTATTATTTTTCTTATTATTTTAATTTTTCTTCATCAGCACAATTATGCCAAATTTCGGGTAAATTTCTTCCAAACTCGTCAAAATCTAACCCATACCCTATAATAAAAGTATTAGGTATCTCAAAACCTTAATATTTAACAGGGATATCAAATTTACAATTTTCTTTTTTGAAGAACAATGTAGCTATAGAAACTGATGCAGGTTTCATTGATTTTAAATGAATTAAAATATTATCCATAGTTTTACCACTATCAACTATATCTTCAACTATAATAACATGTCTCCCTTCAATTGATTATTTAAAACCTACTAATTATTTCATTTAAACTGATTCAGTCCCTTCATATGAGGAAACCTTTAAAAATTAAATTTATAATTAATATCCAAAAATTAAGTAAATTTTATATTTATATTTTACTTAATAATATTTAAACATTAATATATATATGAATTTATTGTTTATTTTTATTTTACTTTGCACCACTCAACTTCCATATTGTAAAACGATAATTATCTAACTAAATCAGCAGTCCAAATAAAGGCACCATTTAAAATACCTATAAATAATGGATTTTTATCACTATAATCTTTAGAAATTTCATTAGCTACTCTGACAGTTTCTTTGTCAATTTTTTCTTTAGAAATAAATCTTTAAAATTTCAAACCTTTATGCTCAACAAATTTTACGCTGGGATCCATTCTTTTTAATTTATATTTTTATATCTTAAATTTTTTTTTGTTTATTTTTTTTTAGGTTTATTTTTTTTTTATTAATTTTATAAGTAATTGAATAAAAGAATAAAAAATAAACGTAAAATACACTATTTAATTACATATTAAATACTTTTATATATTCTTGCATTCCAAATAATAAATCATATTATATAAGAATAGTACTTTTATTAAATGATTAATCATTTAGTAACAATTTTAATTAAACCCAAATTACTAGTAATTTATTAAATATAATATTTTTCCCATTTTTTTTTTATAATTTCAAAATAGCTAAATACAAAATAAATAAATAGATCATTCTGATTACAAAAATTATGGAAAAATATTAAATATAAGAAAAAAATTATTTTATATTTAATAAATTAGTATAATCTAATAATAGCCTTAAATTTGAAATATTTAATTATTATTAAAAATATTCATACAATACAATTATTTGCTAATAGCCTTTTAATTGAAATCACTTAAACAAAAGTTAGCACTAAAATTAAAATTGTCTCTACAATTGTTGCAATGAAATATTTTTTATGATTCCAGTTTTATTTTGCTTACATATCTTTAGTTATTCTTTAGTAGTATTTAAATTACTTTCTTTCTCCCTTAATATTTAATTTAAATTAATTAAAACTTTATTTTATTTTTAATTTTTATAAATATAAATTTATAATAAAAAAATTACCTTTAATCTTTAATTAGTCTTTCTAATTGCTCCCTCCAAATCCAATATGTCTTAAGTTTATAAAAAATTATCGTTATCACTTACATCAATGGCAAAAGATATGTGTATTTTTTTTTTCTAATAATAATTTATTTAAAAGTGTAACTAGGATAATTATATATAAAATATTTATATACATTTTTATTATGGAAAACAAAAGTATAAGTTCCTAATTCTGCGTTATCATCTATATCTACTGTAAAAATACCCTTTTTATCATTTCTAGTGACTAACTATTCTTTGTTTGGGCCTAAAACCTTTTAAAATAATTTAAATAAAATAAATGATCTTTATTTTAATATTTAAAATAAAAAAGAATGAGTTAATAATGAAAATTTTAATATATTTTGTACTTAAAAATCTATATTCTAGTTGTCATTTTAGTTACTATAATAAACACCTCTTATCAAGCTTGGTTTAGTAATTTCCTCCAAAAATATCTTATTAATTAAAAAATAAATTATATTAATTATTTATTTATAATTTATATTAAAATATCGTTTGATAAGAACAATAAAAATACACAAACATTTTTCACTCACCATATCTGCTTTAAATTACCTCTTATTCTTTTCCATTGATCTCAAAACTCAACATTTCATCAGGACTAAAATCTGCCAGTTATTCTTCCCCTTATAAAGTTAATAAAAATTATTAAATTAATAAATATTTATATATATTATACAATCATTAATATATACCTCATTATTAAAATTCATAATATGAATTATATTATTTCGTAACTATATAATTTTTACCAAATTTATAAGTATATAATTGTATTAGGTTGGTTATTAATTGCTATATTATAGATTATATTATTTTTATATATATATTTTTTTTTTAAATTATAAAGTTACATTCTAATAAAAAATCCATTGGATGGCTTGCACCATGTCTAACCATTTCCTCGGCTTACTCTTTCAAAATTTTCATTTCATCATTACTTTATTCTTCATAAATTTTTCTTTCTTCCATTTGATCTTCCATTTCTTATTTTTCAATTTCTTTTTCTTAATCTAAAAACTTATTTTATAATTCATCGTCAAAAATCCCTTATTCTTACGCTTTTTCTATTTGCTTTTTTAACTCTTCTCTTTATATTCTCCGTTTTTCTAAAATTATAAGAATATAGAATTAAAAATAATATAAATATATTTTATTTAATGTTAATCATATTATTATAATTATTTTAAATTAACTTACCCCGTTTCTCTGATAACTACATTTTTTTATTTAACCTTTCTTCTTCTTTTTCTTTTATGCTTTCTCTAATTTTTTTCTACATTTATTCCATTTTTTTATTATCTTTTTTCCCCTTTTTATCTTTTAAAGTTTCGAAATTTTCGACAAAATCATCTTCCAAAGACTTTTTATTAAATCCATTCACCATATCATCTAAATCTAAAATATCATCTCCTTTTCTTCTTTTATTTCTCCACATTTCTCTGTCTTTTTATCTATTTTATTTATCTTCTAAAATTATTTCTATATCATCTTCAGGTTTCTTAATTAATAAATATAAAAAAAATTAATGAATTTATGAGATAAAAATATGATTTAGCATAATACTGTTAAACATAAAAAAATTTATGCAATTTTAAATAAAATAATATGGATTTATGATAATATTCTTTATTGATTATAATTTTATTTGATAAAAAAGTCTACTCCATTATAATTATTTAATATATTATTAATTTTTACATGAAATCCTCTATTTTTTCTACCCTTTTATTCTGTTTGATTATCATTCGCCATACTAAAACTAATGCATACTAAAAATAAAAGGACTAAAATAATACCGTATTTTTAATTTATTCCCATTTTCTTATTATAAAAATTAATTAAAATTTTAGTTTCAAGAAAATCTTTTTGTAATTTCACTATTATAATTAATTTCTTTTAATTTGAAACATAAGAATGAAAAAATTAAATTATAGTATTTATTTATTGACGTGTTTAATAAAATCATAAATCACTATAAAACAATGTAATATTATATATAAATCTTATGTAGAATAATAAAAATTAAAAAATAAAAATAAAAGTTTATTTTATTTTTTTAGATTTGCTTTATTTCTAATATCAAATTAAACAAAATCCTTTGAATAAATGTAATTATTAATT
>LDAU01000110.1:1923063-1988609 GCA_001447515.1 Pseudocohnilembus persalinus
ATCTATCTTAACTAAACGTATATCTTACTTATGAATAACAACAACTAATAAGGAAATATTTCTAAATAACTTAGTGATTGGCAACCATTCAAAATTATCAAGAGGACAATTTTAAAAAAAACATTGAAGAGACCCAGGTTTTTGAGTGACAAATCTCAAAAATAAAAATAAAATGGAATTCGTGCAAGAGTTATATCTTGTCCTACAACTTTAAAAGAAAATAAAAAAGTAGACTAAAATTTTTAATAAAAACCCATTTTTAACTTAACACAAATCGGAGAATAATAAAATTACTAAAAGGGGCAATAATCACCAGATTATTAAAATAAAGGTTAAGTGTTAAGTTAGCCTATTAAATAAGTTTAGTAATAAAATAACTTTGATATTGATGAATAATAAATAAGAGCTAAAAATACAAGTGCTCCTTGCTATAATTCATTTGATTCTCAAAAATCAGTTGAAACTTGTGATTTATCATTTTAATAACAATAAAGTACAAACTTTTTTAATTTGAATGACGAATTTAATATTGAAACAAAAGAAGACTAACTTAAATAATTCCAAAATAACTAATAATTAGAATTTCCTCTTTATTTTGAAGATGATGATTTTAATTTCAAATAAAATATTCCTTCCCCCAATGGACAAAATTTAATTGATTATTCCGAATATAATGAAGATATTTTTTTTAATAATAACTCTCAGTAAAGAAATTACGAATTTGATCAGTTTGTTTCTAACCTATTCTGAATATTAAACGTAATTAAGAAAAATAAACTAATTTATTACTATCAACATAAAGATTAATTTACAATAAAGAAAACTATGAAAGTTTCTAATACAATTTTATAATGCTATTCATTTTGTTTATAAAATTTATACAATTTTTTATTTATAATATCAATTAATAATATATAAAAAATTTATATATACACTTTTAATATTTTTTTAATATAAATTATAATAGAGTGAGTTGTATTTTGTTTAATATAATTACTTAATCTTACTTTTTTTTCTTTTTATGAAATATGTTATTATAATTATCTTATTATATTTAAAATATATCATTATTAATATTAAAAAGTAGTATATTATTATAAGAATAAGTTCAATGAATAAACAGGAAAAGTAAATAAAGAAATATAATATTTTATAAATTCTAGCAATCTATTATGTAAAATTAAGAGGTTTATTAAACTTTTATTCTTAAGTCATCTATTGAGTATTTTATAATATTTTAAACAAAGATAACTTATTTTATAATAAAAATACCAAAAATTTTTTATATGAAGAATATATATATATAAATATACTAATTACTTAGTAAACTATATGAATTTAACAGATTTCCTGAATATAATTATATTTAAATATATAATTTTTTTAAAAATAAAGCTTTAATCTATATTTCTAATACAGTTTTTTTTAAGATTAAAAATAAACTTTAATTTCTAATATTATATATACATTAATTCAACCATCGATTTTCTATTTTTTATTTGATAAGTTTTTCTTTAAAAATAAAAAAAAATGAAATATAGTAGTTATAAAATTAACAATAATATACAAAAAGTATTTATTTAGTATTTTTTCCTATATAATTTACAATATCAATAAATAAAAAAAACTTAGAATGTCGAATAAATCAAATATTTGTAATAAAACGAAAGAGTATTAACTCATCTCACTATACCTCTGAATAAAAGTAATGGCCTAATTTTTATTTATAGCGATAAAACTTAAAATAAATTTTATATATTTAATTCAACTTCATTACTGAATATACTATAATAAATAGTGTTTTTGTTAATTAATAATAGTTGAAAACCTTTAATTTCAATTACACTATTCATAAATAAAAGGCATATTTGATTTAGAAATCACTGTAAATTAAAATACTAAATAATAATTACTTAAAATATCGAATGTCAGTAGATTTTTCAACAAAGGTGCTAATAATAGGCAATAATAAGGTAACATTTTTAATATTTATACTGCTTATAATAACTATATTGGCAATCTTATAAAATTAGGTTGGGAAATCTTGTCTTTTAATTAGATATGATAATGACACTTTTTCTGAAAATACTTAGAGTACAGTAGGAATAGATTTCAGAACAAAAGTAGAAGAATGTATAGATGGTACAAAAATAAAATTACAGCTATGGGATACTGCAGGATAAGAAAGATTTAGACCTATAATTAAAACCTTTTATAAAAGCACAAAAGCTTGTGCATTAGTTTTTGATCTCACGTAATTTTTATTATTAATTAGAAATTCTAATAATTTTATTTTTATAAAAAACAAAATAAAAGGGATTTTAAAACTTTACAAGATATAAATTACTGGCTAAAGGAGCTTAGTTCTAATTGCTCAGATGATTTACCTAAAATTTTGATTGGAAATAAAATAGATTTGAGGAATAAAGTCAAACTTTCAAAAAGCGAAATAACTATGTTTTAAGAAGAAATACAGAAAATTAAGGAAAATAATAAGATATAATATTTTGAGTGCAGTGCAAAAACTGGTTAAAATGTTTAGGAAGCATTCAAGCATTTATGCGAAGAAGTGAAAAATTATTATGATGTGCATAAATCTTAATTTTAAAATTAAATGAATAATTCTGATTTAGGCACTGAATCATCTTCAGATGATGAATTTGGGAAATAAAATAATTAATAAAAAAATAATGATATCTAAAAGAAATTAAAGGATCCAAGCAATGCGAATTAAAATAAAAAATAAAAAAAAAATAATAGTTTATAAAATTAAGATAATAATAATTAACCAATTTAGCTAAACGAAAAAAATTGTAAAAAGAAGAAAAAAAAATCTAATTCGTGTTGTTGATTTAATTAACTTCTTTCAACATAATATTATTAATAAAACTTAATTGATTTTAAGTTATGCTTATATTAATATTAATATATTGTTTTATATCTGTGTCTAATATAAACTTAGTTAAATTATATTTTATATTAATAAAATAAATAAGGCATTTTAATTAGAAACAATTATTATATAAAACAATAAAGTTTTATCGAAAAATTGTATATAAGTTAGACTCAATTATATATTCTGTTGTTTAATTATATAAATGCATTTTTAATTATTTTTTTCACTCTTAACCAATTCTCAAAAACTCCAATTAAATTTTTCTAAAGGCATTTGTATTTTATTCAACTGTACCATGCAATACTAGTCTTTTTTCCTACATTCAAAAAAATAATAAAAAATTATGTTTGAAAAATTCATATGTTCTATATAAATATAAAATTAATAAAAATTACCTTCTCTATGTCAATTTTACACTAGGTTTATTCGAAAATTTGTTATTTAATTTTATTTGAATTTTAGGAAAATTCTTATACCAATTTATTAGTTAATATTATCTAAAAATAAAATATTTAATAAAATTATTAATAGCTATATTTATATTTTTTTTTACAGGTATTTTCAATTTTTTTGGGGGATCGTCTTCCTTTTAAAAAATAAGTAGATTAATTAAAAATTTAAAAATATGAAATTAAATTTAAATAAATATATAGTAAAAGAATTAAATAATAATTTTAACTTTGATTATTATTTAATTACTTTTTTTCTATGTCTAGGTGAATCAGACATTCTAAAGTTATCTCGTCTTTCTCCTAAATAATTAAGTTTAAAAATTAATTCGAAAAAATAAATTAAAAAAATTAAAAATTTTACCTAAAGTGTTATAATTTGTAAAAATATATAAGTATACATATATTTAATAAATAAAATTTATTTAAGTTAATTGTGGAAAAGTATAAATTATCAATATATGACTCATATTTAAAAACAATTTTAATTTTTTACTTTATCTGGAATCTCTATATCCACTTTCATATCTATCCCTTTCTCTTTCTCTTTCCCTTTCTCTTTCTCTTTCCCTGTCTCTGTCGCCTTCTCTATCTCTATATCTTTCCCTTTCTCTATCCCTGTCTCCCTCTCTAAACCTATCTCTATCTAGTTCATCTCGTCTTCTTCTGTCGGTCTTATAATACTTTTCTTTATCATAATCTCTATCCATATATCTAATATTGAAATATTTTAATGATTCATTTTTTATAAATAAATAAAAAAAACAAATAATATAATAATAGTAACATATATAATGATGCTGTTAAATTATTAATGAAACTAAAAAAATATACTCTCTTTTTTCGTATCTATCTCTTTCTCTCTCTCTATCCCTTGATCTGGATCTTCCTTAAGGGTAGTGATCATAATATGATTTTTTTGGCGAATAGTTACCAGAATACCTTCGTGGCTTATCATATCTTTCATAAGATCTCGACCTACTTCTGTGTATTTCTTTTTCAGGAATTAAAGATTAGTAATTTACATCTACTTATGCTAAATATTAAAAATAAAATAGTTTTTGATAAATCATTTATATGAATAGATTGAAAGATATATAATCCTAATAAATTAATATTTTAAATGTTGATTCATATAATAATTATAAAGTATTACATTAGTCGTAAACAGAATTTTTATACTATTCTGAAAGATTTTCTCTTAACGATTTTGCATCTTTTAAAATCTATAATAAAATAAAATTATAATTATTATATTTATAGGGTAATTATTTAAATTAAAAAAATAAAGATAAATAATTATAAAAAAATAACTATAAAATAATTTTTTATATTACAGGACCTCCATATCTAAATTATTCTATTTTTTCAATAATTATACAACATGCTTTAAGTTTACTTTACAAAGATCCAGATATTTCGATAACACATTCTCTTTTATCTTTGCTGTCATTTTTATTAGAAATAATTTTAATCTTAGCACCTTCTGATTTTTTGGCAATATCACTAATCATACAACCCTCTAAAAACAAAATATATACATTATATAATTTTATTTAATATATTGAAAATTATTATAATGAATAATATTTGTTTTTTTTATACCTTTTCCGATTAATTTTGTAGTAAACTTTGAGGGAATCAAAATTTTATTTATAAAATCGGGCCTTCTTTTCATATATTCGTAATACTCCTTCATTTTTTATAAGATAGCTGATACAGCTTTTATAACTCCAGTAAATTTCCCTTCTATACATAAAACTATTTCGTCATTTTACAAATAATATAAACGCCTTTTGTCAAAATCAATTTTTGTCCCATATTATTTTTATATAACATCCAAAAGCTTTTCTTTACTTTAAGTCCTTTAATTTATTAAATAGCTTTAAAAGTTATAAATTACAGGGAATCTTGCCTAATTAGTTATATATAAGAGTTAATAGATATATAATTAGTTATTTAAATATAATTTTAATTGTTTATTATAAATTACTTTTATAATGATATCTTCGAAGTTAGCTTATGTTGGCAATTTGGAAGGCTATTCTACGATAGCAGCTCTTTAACTCATCAAATCATATATTATATCTATGGCCTTGCTAATATTTTCGGGCTTACCTGTTATTTCTATAGTTCTTTGGGACATTCCTGTAATAGGTTAATTTGCTACAATTATTGACCCACTTTCATCTTTTATAGAATTTATTTATTTCCCTCTTTTACCGATAAGTAAAGAAACCATACCTTTTAAATATAATTTTATCATTAAAATAAGCAAAATATAGATTAAATTAGCTTTTATTCTATGATAACTACTAAAATTTATTAGTTTTTACCTTCAGGAATTAGAATTATTAAAGAGAATTCTTTGGATTTCGCCTGTTAAGTTTCATAGATAGTTCTAAGAATTTTGGTAACAGCTTTATATTTATTTTCTCTTGATGGGTCTTATATTTTTAGACATTGACCTTTCATTTAGGGAACAGTTTTACTTCTATCAATTTATATTGATTAAATTTTTGTTTATTCTATTAGAGTATTAAACGTTTCACCATATTTTTAAAATAATGTATCAAATTAATCTTATTCTAATACTAAATCATAATCGAAGGATTCATAATTTTTTTCTATCTTTTCTACTTCATTAGGTAAAATATTTTCTTCGGAGCTGTGGGAAGAACCTCTTCTATTATTATATATTATGTTATTAAATATTTTATTATGTTTTATTTAAGCTTTTAGCTTAATGGAAAACGTTAATATCGTATCGGTATATGTTAAATTCTATAATTAATGTTAATATTTAAAAGTTTAGGTTATTGTTAATGTAAAAGAACCATGTTTTAATATTAAATATTGATTTATCTAGTTAATTCTTAGTTAGATATTATAACAATTTGTAATTAATAGGTTATTAATAATGATAAGATTGTTATTTAGTTTAAACAGAAAATAAAAATATTACTAAATTTTTTATAACTATTATTAAATATAATCTTAATTTTTCAAAATTATCGTTGATCCATTTAAATTTAATTTATTGGCTTTTAAAACTTACTAGTTATTAATTGATTAAAAGACAAATGTCAACCGGATTAGTTTATTAAAATATTTTTAAAATTGAATGGTTAATTCATTTTATTAATAAATCAAGAGAAAATTTCATTTTTGTTTTGATTTGTTAATTATTTTTGTTAGTAGTATCTTAATTAATATGTTATTTATATTATGGTCCATATTATTGTACCAAATGAACACAATTTAAACAGAATCTTATATTTACTGTTATTATGTTAAATATGGTTCAAATTTATGAAATAGTTATTTTCAAAAAATTTTACTATAAATAGAAAATGGTTTGATCTCTGTTAATAATTGGCGATCAAACAATATTACCAATAATCTTTTCAATTAGTTATTTATTTTATTTGTTAATATTTTAATTAATATACCTATCTCTGTTAGATTTTACGGTATTTTTAGATGAGCTTCTTGATACTGAAGAATAACTTCTTTTTCTGTCTGTTCTTTACTGCTGTTCATTATCAGAACTTGAATCATTATAATGTTCAGAGTTCATTATAAAATTGTATTTATTTTTGTCTATTCTATAATTTTTATAATTTTTTACTTTTTATTATAAAAACTAGATATTAAAAACTTCTTTAAGATTAATTAATCAAATACCAAATTTTTTAAAGAAATATTAAAACTATTATTCAAAAATAAAAAAGACGCAAAATTACAATTTTTTTTAAATTGTTAAATAAAATAATCTATCAAGTTATAAAATATGTATATATTAGAAATTTTTTATTAACATTTACATCTATTACAAAATAAATTATACTTTAAATTATGTTGATTTCACAATTACATATAATCTATGCATATAAAATAATGTTAATCAGTTATTAAATAGTCATTATGTCAAGTTATTTTATTCTTAACCTTCTAGTTTTGTGATTGTATCAATTTTATCTAAATATTATTTATATTACTAAGACGCGGATGGAATTTCAGTTTATTATCTTTCTAAATATTCCTAAGGAATTTGGACGGATTTAGTAAATCTTTTTTCTGATTTAGAACCTACAACTTTTACAGGGGGCTAAAATTTTATAAAAGATAATTATTTTTATTTTAAATTTAAAGTATAAAAAATAAATAATAAAGAATCAAGAATACAATATTAATTTTTATATGGAATATAAATTACCTGTATAAGTTCATATTTAGAAATTCTTAAATTGGTAGGTTCAGGATTGTTTTTAGCCAATTCTGGGTACAATTCTGGATGATAACAATAAGGAGGAGGAGGGGTTGTTTTATATTTTCTTCTACTAGGTAATTCTTTTGGCTCTACACTAATTGTTATTTTCTTTCTTTATCTCCAAGGATCTCTAGAGAATTTAACTATACCCTAAAATTATTAAGTGTATTGTTAATTTAGATATTAATACCATAATTTTATTTAATAAAATAATTATTTTGATAAATTCTAATAAATTATATACAAATTCATTAAGTAATATATATTACCTCAATTTTGGAGTGAATTGTATGATCTCTTCCAACATATGTGTTGGCTCCTGGGTGCCATCTAAAACCTCTCTATCTAACTAAAATATCCATTGGAAATACTTCATTATCTCCCAATTTTTTAACACCTATAATTTAGTAATTATTTATATAAATTGTATTTATTTTTACATTATAATTATATTAATTATAAGATATGAATAGTGTTTAATTAAAAATTTTACCCAATCTTCTACCAGCAGAATCTTTAGTTTTTCTAGTTGAGGAAGCTTGCATTTTTGTGGCAAATGTATTCTAAATAATAAAAATGTTAATATAATAAAAATATTATGCTAAAGTTTATAAAACTTAAATAATTTTAAATTTTTTTTACGCTAGTTTTACTAATCAAACATTTGTTTTGATTTAAATTTTTTATAGAAAAAGTTATTGTATTAAAAATTTTATTCATACTGCAATTTTTATAATATTATTCAGCTATTTTTATTATTTATTAACTAAATTAATATTGTATAGTGTTAATAATATAATTGAATTAAATTACGGTATTCAGTGCATTATTAAATTAAAATAATTTATTTTTAAGAAGAATAATTTATTATTGTTTTTAAATTAATATGGTATTGTATAAATGTATATATAATATTAAGCGTTATTTTAATGTCATAAAATAAATCCTATGAATTATATTATTTTATAATATGATAATTAGCTATATATAATACATTTATGCAATTATATTTAACAATAATTTATTGTTTTTCTTTATATAATGTGTTAAAATTAAAAATTTAATAAAATCATGCTGGAAACTATTCAATGGTTTTTAAAACTAAATTTAAATTTTCAATAAATGAGGAAATGCATACTCTAATTTTTTTTACATCCTTACTATAAAACTGTATGGTTAAAATATTATCTTAATTATAAATTTTTTTTTATATTTCTCCAAATTCTTTATCTACATTCATTATCTCACTAACTTGTTATGCTCTTTCTAACGTTCCTAAGTCTAAATTGAGACTAAAATTATATGTATCTTTTTCATTTTCTAAAATTACTTCTTATTAAGAATCTTCTATATCTTCTTCTATGTCAGACATTGCTTAATTTAAATTTTATCAATTCTAATGAAATATTTTTATTATTTATATTATTTATATAATTATATTAAATTGCATACAAAATCTATAAAATATGATTAAATCTTTAGATTTAAAAGTTGAGAAAAAATCTGTTTAAATTTTTTATACTATAAAAATTTTGGGATATATTCGTATTAACAAATATAACTTATTAAAAATAAAAAATTATATAAAATAAATGATACAATTTTTCTTTATAAACCTAAAAATATCAAATTTAGTACTTTTATCTACCAAAATTTTAATATAAATGTGTATTATTAAAATTTAGAAATTAATATGATTAGAATTATAATTAATTCTTACAAACAAAAATTATTAAAATATGTTTTCTTATTTTTAATAATTAAAATACAAAAATGTAAAATCTTTCAAAATCTCTTTTAAATAATTAAAAAATTAATTATAAACATGAAATAGCTAAACTAAAATTTTAGATAAATGAATTTGAGTAGTTTAATACTAAATTTCAACATAATATAATAGATAGTTATAATTTAGATGTTTATGAAGAGTAAATTAATCTTTAAAAAAGTTTAAATGAATTTAAAATTAAATAAATGGATCTCCTACAATAGATATAACAATAAATATTTATAATTGAAAATAATTGTAAAAGTTTTTAATAAAAATAAAATGTAAAATAAATAAAAGATAGTTTTGTCAAAGATATTGATAAGTTTCATATAATTATGAGAAATAATGTTAAAACCTCATATGATGAAATATATTCAAGAATGATGTCTAAAGTTTCTTGTGAAAATTTAGAATTTATGATGAGTTTTTAAAATAGTAGAAAGGTTTCTTTAGATTTGTAAAATAATGGGACTAAAAAATATTAATCTAATGAAAAAAATGAAAACTAAAAGTAGTTTTATCTATAATAAAATTAAAATGAAAAAATAAATGTAGAAAAAAGTGATTAAAATTGTATTGATAATGAATAACTTGTATAATAAAATTAATAACAACAAATTAAAATACAAACAAATTTTGAATAAGAAATTTTAAAAGAAAAGTAATTATAATTTTTTTTTCTTATTAATTTTTAAGTATAGTATTAAAAACAATATTTATTTTTATTAAAATAATCAAATAATATCAAGGTAATTTATTCTAAATAATATAATTTTTAAAGACAAGTAGAACTTGATAAAATAGAAAAAGATATAGTTAAAATTAATGATATAATGAGCTCTTTACAATATGAAACTAAAAAATAAGATGATATTATAATATCAATTAATTAAGATTTAGATGATTGTTATGATGATACATTAGAAACGACAGAAAATATTGTAAATGCTAATTAATTACATAAAAAAAATTCTAAAAATATTGTAATTATGATAGTTATTATTTGCATGGTCTGTCTTCTTGGAATAGGAATTTTAATTTTAATATTATTTAACGTTTTATGAACTGATAATAATGAAACAAAATGTTCACTTTTATAAATACTTAGCTATATAAGATGATTAAAATTAAATAATTTTGTAATAAAATAAATAATTATATTTTTAAATAATAATCATCTTCCTGACCAATTAATGTCTCCTATAATAAAATAGTGATTTGATATATCACTTATCAATTCTTATTTTTCAAATGGTACATATAATTCAATTATGTCTTTATCAAATTTTTCTATATGTACTAAACAATATAATGGTGAGTTAATAAGGCTTTCATGGAATTCATTTTCAGACTGATCCATTATCAAATTATCTTGTTCGGTATACATGTTTTATTTACCTAAATTATTCGCATTTTACTCAAACTTCACTTTTTAATGGAGTACTCCGAGTATTTTTTTTTCTATTCTTTAATTTTATTCTGGAATCCATTTAATCGCTCTCACCTACTTATTTTATTAAGAATCGGTATATTCTTAAAAATAATAAATGTGCAAATCCTATATATTGAATTTTTATAATGCTATATTTTCATTGAAGTATTATTAAATAGATTCATTATTTTCCTATTCATTATTTCTTTATTAATCTATGATAGTTTCGATTCTCAAAATTTTAATGTTTTCTTGATCTTTTAAATTTTATTTTCTTTAAGTAAAATAAATTTAATTATTGTATTTATTTAATATAATATCATATTAAATATTTACATTTATAAGTCATTTTTTTAAGGTATGTATATGTCAATATTAAAAGATTTAATAACGTGATTTAAAATATCTTGGTCTTAATAAAGCGACGATGATAAAGTCATTATTAATCCAGAAGCAAAATTCGTCTTTTTATCATTTCTAAATATATCTTTATACTACAGTTAATTTTGGGACAAATAATTATCATCTTTATATTTATTTAACTCAGTTTCTAGCTTTTTTAAAACCAATTATCCTAATTTAGTTATCTGTTTTTTATAAAGTTCTCTATATGATTATAAATTACTGCAAATTCCTGAAAATAATGTTATTTTTTATTGATGAGAAATGCTAAATTCTGGTATCCCGTTTTTTATTTGTATAGCTGTCATACATCCTTATGGCATAAAATAATTTTATTACCAATCGATGTCTACTAGAATGGGAGTCCAACCTAGCTTGCAACCATAATTGACAAGATTTTTTAATACGATTTAGCTTCCCATATAGTCTTTATTTGTAACCAAAACTCTTTTTTTTAATGAAAATTTTATATTATTTTATAAATTTAATTTTTTAATTAATTCTACTTTAAGTTTACCTAGGTCCAATAGATAAATTTTAAAGGGCATTTGTTCTAAGCTCGTTTAAGTATAATGAAACGTTGGCAACTAATACCTATGATTCCATTAATCCATCTACAACTAAAGGTTTTAGCAATTCCTTAGGTTAGTTTGCTTATATTTTACAACCTTTCCATGTAAATATCATTAATTCGGTATCTTTATTATATATATATTTTTTATTTAAAACCATTTCTCTTCCAAAAATTTCTGCCTGTCCTTCTAACAAATCTAACTGCAATACTTTATAATTTAGATCTTTTTATTTGTAGCTAATTATAAGACATTCTCCATTTTTTACTTCAATTATTTCTCCTTAATTTTATAAATTACCATTCATTTTTGTAAAATTTTTAGAATAATACTAGAAATATAATTAATAAATTCCTATTTTACTATAAAAATAATTAAAGCACAAAAAATTATTTTATAAATTTCTATAAATTGAAAATATACAAATTTATTTTCATTTTTATAATATTAGTAATAATGAAATATATAAAGTTAATACAGTTAATAAATTTAATTTAAATAAAATAATAAGTAAAGTATATATGTATTTCATCATCATTTTTCCTAAATTTTTCTAAATTATTCTATGAATTTGTATGTTATTAAATGATTAATTTGTTTACTATTTTAAATTAAATATTAGAATTTAGCTTATAATAATGAATAAAAATAAATTTAATATTTAAATATGATTACACAATAAATATCATTAAAAACAAAATAAATTATTTAATAATAATATTTACCAACATGATCATCTAATATTTAATTAGAGACTATAGTATAAAAAAAAAAAAATTAATTTTATTTATTAAAAATAAAATAAATGTGAAATAATTTATAATATATCTTCATTTTAAATTACTTATATTGATAAAATTCTTAACTTATAAATCATTTTTTCTTTCTTCTTCTTTTTTTTTCTCCTTCAAAATAATAAATTTTAGACAAAATTGATTATAATAAATATATAAAAGAATAGTTTTACCTGCTTCATCAGCCCCGATTTCTTCAATTTATGGACCATCAAACATGTTCATCATCATTGGTTATTGATTATAATAATTAGGTTATCCCTGAGGAACTGATAATTATTAAAATTTAAAATTAAATATTATAATATTAATTTTATATGAAAAATAATTTAAAGATATATATTTACCCTATTAAGGAGGGTACTACATTTATTAAGGTTAAAATTAGGGCATTTATTATTGTTGCGGGGGTTAAAATTATGGCATTTATTATGCAGGACCTTGTTGGGAATTTTGTGAAGAATTTAGTGACCTTTGTTATGGTGCTTATTGCTATTATTACTATGGCTATAATTAAGGTGGTGGAACAAATAATGGCTTATTGACATTAGGTTATTGGAAATTAAACTAACTGGGGTTTTAAAGTGGCTTGTTTTATATATTCATATTATTACCATTATTCATTTACTAAGCAGGATTCATGTTTTACATCATTTTATTTTATTAATATTTAATACCATTTTCGACAATAGTGTCAATTTCTCTTTTGGCGGCTTCAATGGCATCAGGTGTTCCTGATATTAAGAATATTTTTTTAGGTTGTCCTTCGTGTTAAGGTTCCCTTGACAGAAGAACAAAGGCACCTGTTTTTTTATTAATTTATTTAACTGTATCCCCAGCTTTACCTACAACTAGTCCAACCATATTATGAGGAATTCCATATTCGATTCTTCCTTGTTTTTACTATAGCCCTTATTACATTTTTTTTTAATTTTCAACAATTTCTGCGAGCATTTTTCTGACGATTTCTACACTTTCTTTAGAACCTTCAACAAAGACATTTCTCATTTCAGACCCTTCTTTATTTTCTATTGCCACTTAAACTCTGCTTGCTCCTGATCTTTCTTGCAATTGTCTAATTGTTTCTCCTTACTTCCCTATAACTAACCCGACACAATCTTTAGGAACCTCAATGATAAATGCATCAGTGGAGGGAGGACCATATGGAGTAGTTAAAGACAAATCTGAATTTTACTAATCATTGTTTTACTATTGCATTTACATTTGGTTTTATGAACCTGGAAGTATTATTCCAGCACTGCTATTTTTTATCTAAGCTACTTATCTTAGTTACTCTTATCTAATTTTATTTCTAGTATCTTCGTCTGCAAAAATAATTCTTTCTACTTCAGCTTATGCCTTAGCTAATTAAATAAAAAGTTAAATGTTAAAAATGTTTTTTTTTTATAATTTTAAATTTTTAGTATTGTTTTCGATTTTCGACTTACCTAAGGCTTTTTCGGTATCTCCAACAATAAGAACATGTTATTCTTCATTGTCGTCTGGCTAGGGAGGTTGCCCTTCTTTTTAACTTCCTTTACCTCTAACTAAAATTTTGCAACCTGAGTACTCTTCCATTTTCTTTTGATTAGACCCTCCAGGCCCGATAATAAGTCCAGTATAATTGAAGCCATTTTATGGAACAAATACTTTTCTTTTTAATTTGCTGGGGTCGTTTAAAGTGGCGTATATACTTGAAGTTCCCATTTACATCATAGGATTGTAATTGATTTGCACTTAGGGGTTTCCTATTTATAACTAAAGGCCTCCTCCGTTATTTTCTTCGTCGTCGTCGTCAATTAGCCCCGCTCTAGATAATATACTCTGGTGAACATTAGTTTTTGAACTTATTTATAAAGCTCCTTCCATAGAAAGACCACCCATATTTTTTTATCTTTGTTCTTCTTATTACTACCTAAATTCGTTTAACTTTATTTTTTACTCCAAAGTTTGTTCGTCTTGGTTTGAGGGGATGTTATTTTATTTCATGAAATCTTCTTCGGATAACATAGGCCTCGAAATTTCTAGCATGGGAGCTCCTCCTTAGTTAAGATTACCAATTTACATTAATGAAGAATCAATTTACATTTGGGGCTGGTTTTACTATAAAATTTCCATATTTTATTACCCATACTGATTATTATCTGCTCCTCCTATAGACATTAAATTATTTTAATTATCAATTTGCATATCTTATTAAGCTCCACTTGGAGGTCCCGCAGTAAATTTACTAGACCTTTTAGGCCTTCTAGATTCTTCTTTGTCTTTTTTTGATTTGTGTTTTTTGTCTTTTTTTTTGTGAGATCGTGACCTTGATCGTGAATGACCCATAATTTTGTTTTTTTTATTTTTAAAATTTATTATGATATTAGTTAATTTATAATTTTATTTGTAAATATTTTAAAAGACTTTAAAATAAATTATAATTACATTATACATAAAAATACATTTTTAATAAGTATTAAATCATCTTATAAATGCGCTTTATATAGATATACAAATTTTAATTACATTTGTTTATGTTAAAAATAAGAATTATATATAAATGCTATTTATAATTATTGTCTATAATATATTAAAAATAAATTATTAAAATTTATAATTCAGTTTATATTTATATTTAATTTATATTATTTACATTGTTTCAATCGTTAATTTTTTGTATGGCTAAAAATCATTTTATATTTACCCTATTATTGAATATTATAATTATGAGATTTATTTAAATATACTTTATTTTTGAATTTATCATATTTGGTTTGCTATTTAACTTAAACATAATATGTTAAACTTAATAAAATCATTTCTCAAAATCATTTGTAATGTATTTTCCTAAAATAATTCTGATAGATGGAGTGCTGGCACAAACATCTAACGGAATCATTGTAATCATAGATCTTATTCTTACAATTTCAACATTAATATTAGAAATCAATGGGACCCACAATATAAGATATATGAAAATTATTAAAATTATACAACAAATTAGAATAGTCACTTTTGCTCCATTACTATTTGTTTAAAGAACTTCTAAACTTGATTAAAATTATTCAATCAAATATCTAAACAAATTTGATATATAGTCTTCTTGCATTTCGTACATTTAAGTGACAATGCTTTGATAGAATAAAGTCCCATTATTTGCATAGCTAGGGTCTATAGACTTTTCGTATTCAAATTAAGACTGTAGAATTCTAAAATTTTCGAAATGCCTTGCTAAGGCAATACTAAAACCTTAAAGCATTGCGTTGTCCATAAACTATTCACATATTGTTTAACTCACGTTTTTCCTATTTACCAATATATCACATGTATTTGTGTCTCTGTCTTTTATCATAACATTTTAAAATGCATCTATGTATTCGGTGTAATGATATTTTAAATTTTCAGTGTATTCGGATTGAATTCCAGACATTATTGAGTACATATTTAATACTGAATCTTCTACATAATTTTATAACTATGTGCCGTTTAAAACAGTAAAATTTTCATCTATTAATAATTACCTTAATGCATTATTAGAAAAGCCCATAAATCCTTCAGCAGTATTAGTATAATTATATTCTTTTACGAAAATGTAATATTTGTTTGATAAATTCTTAGATAAAATATATGATAAGACAAAGTAAACCAAAAACACTATCGCACAAATTAAAAATGGGATAAAAAATACCTTGCCATTTTTGTGATTTATTCTAAATTTTTTTCTTTTTCTTTAAATAATTATAATTATTATAGATTATATAATTTAAATAATGAAAAGATTTTATTTTACTTTCCCTTATTTCTACCATGATTCAATAATTTATTATCTTCATCGTCTGATAAATTAAACAGCTTTTCATCGGAGTTTATTTCTTCTTCATTTCCCTATTGAGCAGACTTTGAAAATTCTTCACATCTTTTAAAGAATGTTTTAATTTTTTTCTAAGGAATATCCAAAAATAAAGTTAAAATTTCCTTTTGAGATTCCAAAATAAGCAAATAAAACGGTATAAATAGGATAAAATCAACGATTACTATTATTATTGCTATTACAAGTAAATATATAAAAATTGATTGTTTTTCCTTAGCCCAATTTTGTAATTCATCTACAAAATATGTAGAAGATATTTTTAAACTTATGGAATAGTTATTGAATAAATTATATTGTAGGAAATTAAAATTTTCGCTTTCAGGCTTAAAATTTTATGTATCTTAATTTACAAGTGAATTTACTTTTGTTATTATTTATTAAGTAGCCTCATTTAAATTATATAATTCATAACCGTATTCAGAATCTAACTTAAATCTCATCGGAACAATATTTTCTAAATTTTTTTAAAATATAAAAAATTGAAAAGATAGGTTTTATTATTGAAATAAAATTATTTACCTTGTAATAACTATTTATGATCTTCATTTATACTTAAAGTATTTGCCTATAAGTAATTTTATATATCTTCTAAATCATTAAGCGCAAATCTAATTGATTTTTTAGCTTATGATATCAAAGTATTATCATATGATGAAGGATCTTTATATTTATTTTCTGCATAAATTTACAATATATTCGATAAAATACTTTATGAATTAGATATTTATCTGTAACTTAAGGAAACCAAATTATATCTTTCAGAACTTTAATTCAAAATATTAACAATTACAAAATAATTTATTAAAGCGAGGACACACATAGTAAATACTACACATGCACTATAATATCTTAGGTTTATCATAGATTTAACTTTTAAATATTTAGATTCTTTGATAAATTTCACAAATACAGTTTTTTTTTTGAATAATTTTTAAACCTAAAACCCTTATTTCTCATCTTCTACTTGATTTCCAAATTTATCAATTCCCTAGTTTTCCATATTTTAAATTTCTTCTTATTGAAGTTATTCCACTACATCTTCCTTTTAAAATTTAAATAAAATGTGTTTAGTTATATTATTAGCTATGATATATAATTTATAATATATTTTATATTTTACTTCTTCTCTTTTCAAATCTTCGATATCGTACTACTTACCGTTTATAAATCGAACAGTTCTAATTTTTTCACCCCAATTTTTGAATTATGGAACCAAAATTTCATTACCATCTTCATCTAATACGCGGTCCATATTTTCCTAATCAGAGTTGCTAAATTTTTAGCTCACTTATATGTGGTTATTATTAATAGGTGTATTTTAAGATTAAACTAAATTTTATTATTTTCTAATAGTTATATTATTGTTTGTTGTCATTCCTTTACTATCCTTTATAATACTTTTGTCATTAATTTTACTTCTATCCACATCAGAATTTAGTCTTGTTGCCGATAAATCCTAAACATTGCTAGTATTTAAATGACTATGTCCTCTAGAGGGAGGCCCATTTTCTATTTAACCATAATACTCCCCAGTTTCTCTATTATAATTTAAAAATAAATGTTTTTTTATTGTTGAATTATGTATGTGCATTTTCTATTCCTCTTCAAGGGTAAATAAATCTTTTGTTTTCTATATTTTAACTAAATATCCCTGTAGATTCACTTGTCTAAAATTTATTTTTATAACGCTAACACTAGCATTAAAAGGTTTAGGCTTTTTTCTAATTTTTAAATTAAAACAATCTACTTTCAAACCATGTTTGGATAAAAGTCCCTCTTTTTCATCTCCCAATTTCTCGAAAAATCCGGGGATAATTTCGTCAACTTAATATTTATTTTTCTCTACTTTCTTTACATTAATATCAAGTATTGGTAAACTAGAAGACGAAATATTTAATAAAAGCCCTTCTGTATCAATGATCATATGACAAGTTATGTTTAGATGTTTGTCTATAAAAAATTAGCCTGAAAATTATAGGCCATGGATTAATGATGGTACATTTCTCACATTTACATTAATGGGAAGTAAGTAATCTTATTTACTTTTAAAAAATATTATATAAATTAAAAACATTTTATATTTATGAAATGACTTTTAAATACGTTTTTGCAGGTAGATATCTTTCAATTCCCAATATTTGTGGTTCTAAAGTATTTAAATAGTTGTATATAAAGGAATTATGATACTAAGCATATAAATGGGGCATGATTACTTTGATATTTCTATTTATTATTTCAATTTTTGAATAACCAAGAGCACCTTTTTTTTCAAATTTTAAAGTAATTAAAATAATTAGATGCAATACAAAAATATTTTTAATTTTTTATTTTACAGCCCGCCGCTAGGTTAGCATTTTTAATCTAGCAAAAACTGTCATCTTCCGCAGACATAAATATGGTTGGCCTAGGTTCGTTTTCCATATCTATCATGTTTAAATTTCCTTTCGCATTAGAAAAAAACATTTTTTCTAAAATTTAGTTTCCCTTTTCTATTAAGATATAAATATAAATTAATATTTTTGATATATTTTTGTATTACTATTATATATATATTACCTTTATCATGAAGAATTTGTATTAAGAATTTGGCATAATAACGTTAAATGGCAGGCATACAATATGTTAATTGAATTAATTTATTATAATAATCTTCCACTCTTGAATTAATGATATTTATTTTGAAGCCCAATTCAGATAGTTTGCCTAAATCAGGAGTTTAATCTTATAACTGGCTCCAAAACTCTGTATGCATGGATGCTGATTTTTCAATATTTTATCTGCACGCCTAAAGATAATTTTAAATTGATAATTCGTTTACACTCTCATTTTATTCCCCTTTTTAGTTTTTGCCATTTCCTGTTATAAGTTCGTTTTCGATTATAGTTTAATACCTAAAGATAATAAATTATTCATCTAATGCAGGAATTTCAAGTTAAGCATTATTCAACTCTTGTATTGCTTATATTTATTTTTTAAAAAATTTTATAAATTGTTGAATAATTAAATGCAAATGTTTCTTATATATATTATATTATATTACCTTGCTATTTGCTTTTTGTTATATCTAATAAATATAAAGAATATAAAATTCTTAGTCTGGTTGATGATGGAAATTTCTATAAACAAATGTAATACATAGATTGTATAACTGAAATAATAGTGATTAAATTTTCAGATTCTCCCTCTCCCCTTAGCTAATTACTAAAATTAGTGGTTTTCATGACTCTTTATTTTGACGAACAGTCCTCTATATTACAAATTGTTCTATGATAATCCAAGAATCCATTCAAAATGGTTTTTGTCTATTTAAGTTTAATTTTATTTAAACTACCTGTAATTATAAATAAATATATAAATTTGTTTTAAATTACTTATGGATCTTTATTATAATTAAACAATAGCTTAGTCAAGTAAAGTAGCTATGTCTATGCCAGCTCAATTGATTTATAGTTATTTGAATTTAGTAAAATAATATCGTATTTTTATTAAACTCTAATCATTATTATGTAAAATATTGACAGAGTTCCTATTAAAAATAGATAGATACTAAAACTAAAGCTTTAATCATATGTTATATATGCCAAAATTAACATTAAAACTGCCCAAAAATTGATTGAATGCATAGAAGAAACAACTTTACTAATTTTATCATTGTTATAATAAACATTAAAATTAAAACACATAAAAAGCCAAGCTGATAATACGCCCATTATTACAATTAGCAATATTTAGTATTAATCGCTGTACAATAAAGTTGTTAAAATGACGCAGATTGTTTTGTAAACTACAAATAGCACATCTTATCTTCCTGAAGTTTTTGTAAAATTATTTTTGGAATTGAATCTGCACTCAAAATTTATAAATGTATTGACTGAAACATATAAAAACAAAAGCAGAGTTAAAATAGCCCCTGTAAACATATAAGTTGTATGTTCTCCTTAGTAACACTTAAGATCTGTAAAATTTCTATGCATATAGCTGACTTGGCCG
This sequence comes from Pseudocohnilembus persalinus, assembly GCA_001447515.1. NCBI lineage: Eukaryota > Ciliophora > Oligohymenophorea > Philasterida > Pseudocohnilembidae > Pseudocohnilembus > Pseudocohnilembus persalinus. Next base: position 1,943,499 of record LDAU01000110.1, read on the forward strand.
TCTTAGCTGTCTTAGCTATCTTTATCACAATTAAAAACTGAAAAATACATTTCTATGAATGGCAAATACCCTATAGAGCATAGAATATCAGTTGAAAATTTCAAGAACTTTTGTAATGCATCTTGTCCGCTAATTTTTTTTTTCAATGAATACAATATAATAAGAATTGAAATAATTATAAACAGAAATATTCCAACGAATATCCAGAAAAAAAACTTATACTCACTCCAATTTAATTTTGCCTTTATTCATAAAATTTTTAAAATACTAGAAAAAATGAAAATAAAAATAAACAATGTGTATTATTTTTATTTACTATTAATGGAGTTATTGTAGTAAAAGATGTAATATCTGCAATGACATTAACAGTACCTTCTGCCTTCCAAAGTTCTTTTAACGGATTTTTGAAATAAAAGTGCAGAATTTGTATACTTTCGATTAAAATCATAAAGTAGCGCACTTCTATCCTTAGATAATCCTAAGATAACATCACAGATACTATATCAAAAGTCTGCTATTTTAACTACTTAAATATTTTTAAAAAAATTGTATCTTCACTCTAATTTTAACCCTTTAAATCTTCATCCTCCATTTTTAATAAAAAAAATTTGCTTCGAATATGTTGTACTGTACTTCTATTATTTTTTTAATTATTTTATATATTTAGAATACAAATATTTTTGAAGTTTTAATGTATAATATAATTATAATAATTAATTTATAATCACAAATAAATAAGTTTTTAAACAGTTCTAAATTACAACAATATTTATTCATAAAACAATTTGAAAAATAAATATATGTTAACCCAAGTCTTTAAGGATTATTCTCAAAAATTAATATATATAATTATTAAATATAATTAAAATATATATTTAAAATATTATTATTTGACAACTTTAAGTGATTATACATTACTTGAAATATTTTATTTAATTTATATTCCATTTAATCTTTGTCAATAAATTTAGATTATCTTTACATTTATTTTTAATATTAAATATAAATTTTAATGAAAAAATTTTAAAATAGTTTGAATATTATAAAATATTAATTTAAATAACAATTTAAATATAAGTTTAATTTAATATGAATAATTTTTAATAATTACAATACAATAGAAATTAATAATAGTTTAAATTATTAAGAAATTTTACTAAGTATATTTAGAATGCTTACAAATAATTATATATAAGAATTGAATAATATTATAATTGAACAAATAAAATCTAAAAATGGAAAATAAAGAATATAACTTTGCTTTAAAATTAATAGAAAAATAATTCAAAGGTTAATAAAAAAATAGGAAATATATTTGAAAATAAATTTATTTTATTTAACTTTAATATTTTCAAAAGAGGTTGAAGATAATTGCGGAGAATTAAGAATTTTTGCCGGAAGAGATTCTAACGACCCTTTTAAATGGATTATTACATTTTAAGGACCTGAAGGACATTTGAGTAAAGATTAAGAAAAGAGCAATATCTATGAAGTAATAATAGGAATAAAAACATATAATATATTGTATATCCACTCATATTGAAATTTGATACTATAAATAAAATATTTTTTAATAAACTTTTTTAATTTAAAAATTATAGGGTGGGCTTTTTAAAGCATAGTTGACATTCCCTAAAGTAAATATTTTATTATAAATTTTAAATAAGAGTTTAATTTAACTTTATGTCAAAAAATATACATCTTTTTATTTTACAGGATTTTCCAAACAATCCTCCTAAAATGGTTTTTATTAGCGACATGTGGCATCCTAATATATACAATAAAAGCGATGGAGAACATTAGCCTGGAGAAGTTTGTATTTCCATTTTACACAAGCCTGGAGTTGACCAATTCAATTAATCAGAAAGAGAAGATGAAAAGTAATAAATTTACATCTTTTTTAAAAAAAAGCATTTTTATGCAAACTATTATTTTTATTATAAAATTTAGATGGAGACCTGTTATCACCGCAGAAAAAATTATTTTAAGTGTAAGTTCTATGCTTTTGGACCCTAATATTGATTCACCTGCTAATATTGATGCTTCTGTATAATTAAATTATTATTTAATATTATAATACTATAATAACTTAAAATTTTAATCTTAATATATACTTAGGTTGAATACCAAAAGAATCTATCTGAATATAAGAAAAAAGTTAGAAGGTTGACAAATAAAAGTATAGAAGAATGTTGAAAATTTATTTAATATAATCTTACTGCTTTGTAGTATAATTAGTCTATTTAACATATAATATTTTCTATATTTAACTACCGAAATTATTAGAAAATTTTTAGTTAAAATAATAAAATAAAATTTATTTATGATTCTATATATTTTAACTATACCATTCATTTATAAATAGCATTACTTTTGATTAAATAAATAAATAATTATTTCATATAAATATATAATCAATATTTGACAATAAGTACAATTATAATCAACAACAATTGCCTAGAGTTTCTGTTCTTTATTGTAGCAACTTTGCTATTCTTTCATCTTTTGAATTTTCTCTTAAGGCTTTTATAGCATCACAATCAGAAAATCCTGTTTTTTAAAAAGCGTAATCATCAACTCTTCCATTGATAAATAATTTTTTAGCTTTAGGATCAATTGCTTTTAATTTTTCGTCTTTATTTATTAACTCTAGCTACTCTGGAATATTATCAATTTATATTTAAAGATAATTTGCATATTCATCAATGGTCATTTATTTTTTTGACAATTCCTCAGCCATAAAATGCCAAGTGATATCTCTTAAATAATTAGGTCTTAATTATTAAGTTTATTCATAATATTATTTTGATTTAGTGAATAGCTCTATTTTTTAAATATATAATATATTAATAATATTGAAATTCTATTAAAATATATATTTAAATCATTACCTTCATTAACTTCTAAGAGGGTAACCACGGTTAACAAAGAAGAATTAAGTGTTTAAAAATAAAATTCATATAGTTTATTAGTCAATTAAAAAAATAAGAGTAGGTCGTCATATTTAGATTATCTAATTTTAATCAATTCTTCGTGAACTGACATTAATTTTTTAAGTCCTATCATAACACTTCTATGCTAGATAACTTTAATACTGTTTAAGCTTAGTAACCCATTATCGTTATACTCCAACTTTATATCAGATTGTAATGCCCTTTTTAATTATAGTGTTTGTGCTATAGCATCAATTTTTTATTACTCCTCCTCGGGAGATAAGGGCTTCCCATCCCTTTAAAATCTTTAGCTATTTCTTAATTCTTCAATGCTCTATTCTTCCTTACTATTATTTTCTTTTTATTAATTGTTTTTTTACTACTCTTCAACAGGCATAAAATATAAAACTCCTGCAAGAGCTAATAATGACCCAGATGTAATTATAATAGGCTTTTTAAATTTCTATAAGAATTCAACAAAGGTCATTTTAATATTATATTTTTTTTTTAGTTTTTTTTGATTAGCTTTAAATTAAATTAATTACCTTAAATAAAAATTATTAACTAATATATTCTATTTAATAAATGTAGTCAATAGAATATAATATTATTTGTAAAAATAAATTGAAATTATTATATAATTAAGGTATCAAATCAATTTAAATGAATAAATTAATCAATTTTTAATCAAGTCTTCTAATTTATTTTGCATTTATTTATCGTTCAATTCTAAACATACTTAATAGGCATTTTTATAAAATTATTAAGCTTCCTAATTTTTAAATAAATATTCATTCTCAACTCCTAAATTATAAAAACTAATCATTTTATAAGATTTTAGCTTGTTTATTTATTAATTTTCGGGGGAAATTTCTACTATACTAATCTAGTTATTGCAATTTTAAGGTTCATTTAATTATTCCTTATCTACACTTTTCTATTTATTATGCTCTTTCAACAATTTATCAATATTTATAATAATTGAGTTTAAAATTTTTATACTTAATTAATGTTTTTTCAGATTGGAGTAAACTGTGACTATGCTTAACTATGTTTCAATTATGTTAAATTAATAATTTTTATAATTTTCGGAAATTAGCTTCAATTATATTCTCTCAGAAGCTTAAAAAGATTTCAAGGCTAGCTAAGTCAACTTTAACTATTAATATATTATAGCTATATTATTATAAGAAATTGCTTTGTATTCTCCAAGTTTTTAAATTGGTTTAATACAGCTTTCTAATTATTTCTACTAAACCATATCTAACACTAATTTTATTTTATTGATTTTCGTTTATTGTTTTAATTAAATAAAAGAAGTATTTTTAATAATTTTTTACCTTTTGTTATGACGTATTTTCCGTTTTCTAAGGTTTATTATTTCTAAGAAAACAAAATTGCCTTTTAATTCCCCGATTAAATAAAATCATCTATTTATAATAAAACTTCTTATATTTATATTTAATTAAGCAAATTGTCTTTAATATATTATAATGCAAAACATATAAATTTTTCTTATTGCCCAAAAACTTCAATCCAATTTTATTAACTTTAATTTTTTTAATATTAAAGTATAATTAAATATTAATCAAATAAACTGCGACATTTCTATATATCTTATTCTTATTTATACAAATTTAAAGTACTCATTTAAATATAAACAAATAAGTTTTTTTAATATATATATTTTATTTTATTTTTAATTATTATTATTTTATTATTATTTATTTGAAGTTATAATAAACCATTTTAGAAATTAAACATGCTTTTGAAATATTAAAATTGATATAAAAAATTAAAAATTATTTTAATTATTAATTCTAATATATTTTATTCTAAATAAATTAAAAATTTAATTATATTACCAAAATGAGACCATATTAAAAATTATTGTATAATAAAATTAGATCTTAATCAGAATTATAGGAAAAAAACCCTTTGTTTTAAAATGTAAAATATTATGTTAAAACTATTCATAAAAATACCCATTATTTTATTTTAAATTTTAGTATGATTACTCCAAGCATTAGCTAAGATAAAAGTTGGAGAAAAAAAAATATTCATAACAAATATAAAATAAAAAAATAACTTTATAAAATTCACAAAAAAGATAAATTGATCAATAAAATGACTAAATTTTATTATAATATTAATAATAAAAACTATTTGGATAATATTAACAAGGATTTTATAATAACCCAATAATATTACAATAATCATAAAAAAACTGCAAAAAATTTTTTTAATCTCCTATTAGCAAAGTAAGATAAAATAATAGAATAAATAGAACTAAAAGTTTATTTAATGAAAATAAGAGTTTTTTAGAAAACAAATCTATGATAATAAATTAAAATAAAAAAAATGATAACATTTAAAAATATAAAGAATAAGCTAGAATTTATAGCAAAACATTATAAAATCAAATTTAATAAAATTAATTAGATTATAAGCGAATTAATTCTTTAGTTTAAAACAATAAAATTAATAATTTAACAAATTAAAAAATTATTCAATCTTTAAGGCCTGCTAAAAATAAATATAATATAAATAGATGTTTTAGTTAAACCAATGTAAATAAAAAAAATGAGTAATAGGTCATTTAGTTTTTAAGTGAATTAGAAAGGAAAAAGTCTTCAAATGATAATTCTTTGAATTAGGTTGGAATATATAATATAAATATATATTAATTAAAATAATTATATTATGATTTTATAAAATTTTTAATATAAAAGGACAGCAATATCTTCTTAAGTTAAGATGAGGATGATATTTAGCATACTCTTATTTAAAATGCAGATTATAATAATATTCAATAAAACTAACAGGTATTTAACTCATAAAAATAATCATTAGAATATAAATAATATACATATAATTAATAGTACAAAAATAGAGATCAAGTAATATCTAAATTTTTAAAAATTTAAATAATTTAGATAATTTTAAGAATTTTATCAAATTAGATAAGTGAAAATACCAATAAAACTATTCAGGCCAAAGATGTTATAGAAAATTAACAAATAGAGAATGAATTTAAATTATAGAAAAAAATAGGTAAATTATTTTATAGTTAGCCACTGTTTAAAAAGGAGACCAAAGCATTAAAATCATACAAAAAGGAGAAGGATTAGTAATTTAAACAATAATAAATTAAAATATTTACATAATTTTGAATATAATTTAGTAAAAATTTTAAAATTTATTCTATTTATCAGTGAAATGGAGATTCATAAATAGTAAGTACAGAAGTTAATAATAGAAAAGGCCAATAAATATAATAGACCTAATTTTTAGGAATTTAGAGATATATACAATAATATATAAAATACAAAGTAATTATTTGCTTAAAGATAAAAAAACTTATTACATCCTCACAATTAAAACTATTACAAAAAACAAAAAATACAAAAAATATTTGATATAGAATAAAATAAAGTAAATATAATGATAAATTTTTTATTTTATAAGTTAATACACAAAATACATATAATTTATAGTAATGAGCATTAAATTTTAGCTGTATAATTTTATTATACTATTTTTAGTAGGAGTTAATATAGATAGTACAAAAATGATTTCATTTTTTTAAAATTAAATTTAGATATTTTATATATTTTTAAACTATATTTTTAAAATTAGAAAGCTAATTTAAAAAATGATTCTAGTTAAGATTATTAAAAACAATCACTTTCTTATAGTAGGATTTTAAATAAAATGAATTCTATTTCATAGTAAAAAAAATTACAAATAAAATAAGAAGATTTTGTATATTTTACACCATAAAAATCAGAATGAAAATGAAATAAAACAATTTACAAAATGATTAAACTTCTTTTTATATAATAATATTATTTAAATATATCATTATATTTAAATTGAGAAAAAAAATTATAATTACTTATAGGTTATATATTAGAATTAAGTATTCACAATAACTATTTGTTTTCTTTTTAAATTATAGAATTATTTAAATATCTTTTCCCACTAATTTCGCTTTATTACAACTATATTAATTAGCTAGATAATTAATTTCCTGATGATGTACCAAAATTAACTCCCAAATTTGATGATAATTTTTAACTACTATTTTAATTTAAGCTCAATAATTGTTATTATGTGGTATTACTAATAAGTGATGGCTATAATTTTATACCGTTAATTAAATTTTTGTTTTCGCCTACTTTTCTATATAAAGGTGAGGAAATTGGTGTTTTTTAATTTTAATTTGGAGTTCTTTCGCCCAATAATATATTACTTGAAATTTATGAAGATTAATAAACTTTTAATTATTAGGATCCTCTTAAACTAGTCTTAAATAAGTTCTATCAAATATATGTTTAAATTAAATTACTATGTATATTCTAAAAAATATATAAAAAATTTTAATTGTACATTATTGGAAAAATGAATTTGCGATTTATTATCAATAGTTTAAATCCTATTTCTTTTGCCAGAAGAACTACTTGATTAAGATTAAATATCATTTTCTTCCTATTTTTATTTTAGTATAGGGTTATTCCAAAAATTATTGTGAGGTAAATAATACTCCCATGTTTTTAATTAGTCAAAAATATAAAAATCATCATCTCTTTACCTTTGCTTAAATTAATGAGGTATTGCTAACATAAATTCTCCATTTGAACCGACTTTATTTTACATAATTAAATTTTGAAGGTTATTATTGTTGATATTGTGCTACGCTTGGCTCTAGTTACTAGTATTTTTCAAAGATTAAAATGAGTTGTCAAAAGTGTTTATGGTTGTACTTAATTAAGGATTAAAAGTTTTTGTAGGGGAATTATTATTATTGTACTACTGCTACACATAGGACATAAAAATTGGAAATTACTACCCATTTTACGGTTTTTATTAAAAATTTTAAAATTAGGATTGATCCAATTAGAGCTATGAAGAAATCTTAGGAGGTATTGAAATTTTTTTCGACAACTTTCTATTAATTGTTAATTTCCTATTTTATGACTATAATCTATCTAGATTACGCGACATATTTTTAGTAGCTTAATTTTTCATACCTATTACATTATTAGGCTTAACAGAAACCGGATATAATTCCCTCTCATTTTATTCAATTATAGATGTAAGCTGACTATTTGTTTTTGGCTATATAGAATTGTAATAAGTGTCATTATATGATGTTTTTCTTTTCATTTTAGAGTATTAAGATTTTTGATAAGACTTATCTAGGGTTAGACTACTTTAAGGATTATCATAATTATCTAGTGTTTGTTAATAAAAGGAACCATTTAATTAATCTTAAGTTAAATGTAAATTGGAAAGCTATAAATGCGAATGATGGTTAGATCCAGTATTCATAGTCATTTTTTGTGTATATTTATTGGTTGATTATTTTCTTGTTAATCTTTATTCTAAACTCATTTTTCTCCTAGATTTTAAATCAAAACTTTAATTTGTATTAGTAAAACTTTAATTTATCTAATTAGAAAATTTAGATACATTTTCAAAATTTCCTTCTTATTTCCTATATAAAAAATTAATTTAAATATGTAATAATATGAGAGAAATAATATAAATTTTAGCATTAAAAATAATAATAAATTTTAATACAATGTTGATATATATAGAATTTAATTATATTGGTATTTTTTAATTTTACAACCAATTTTATTAAATTGAGTTTATTGGCATCATAAACACATTTATATTTAAAATAAGGAATTTAGCATTTACAGTTTAAATGCTAATAATTAAATGTAATTGAACATAACTGGAAGTTTAATAATAAAATATTAATCATTTTTACTGCAATAAGACTCAATTTCGTATTCAAATTAATTTTAATTATAAAATTTTAAATTAAAATGAAATACATGATTTAATCTCCCCAATTCAAATTAAATCTAATAAATATAATCAGTAGCTAATTAATGCATTTTTTATGTAAAAACATACTAAATATCATTATAACTAAACATTTTATTTAACAAACAAAATCTTTTAAAATAGTGGCTTTAATCAAATGTACTTAAAGTATAATTTTAATTTAAAAATTTATCGTTTACCATCATAAATACATAATTTTATTAAAAATTTTTAAAAATAGAGGAAAAATATAACTATATAGTAGATATTTAAAAGATTGCGAAACAAATTAATACATAGGGTATTAAATATAGAATAAATTATCTATTTAAATAATGTAAGATTAAGTTTTAATAATTACTCATCCAATTCTTCGACCATTTCATTTGTATCATAAGGATTTTATGGAATCAATTCCATGTACATTTCTTAATAATATAGAGCAATCTACAAAACTTCTGGATCTGCATTTTAGGGATCAAATATAAACTAAACGATTTCTTCTAATTCTTATTATATTTCATAAGCCGAAAAACTTTTATATTCCCTTCTGCTTATTATAGATCTAAATTACCCATCCAGATTTTTATACTGATATATGAGTTTCTATTAATTCACTTAAAACTAAGTATTATCACATAAATAAAAATGATGAAAAGGTTACTAGCAAAGCTCACATTATTATTTAACATATTCGTTTTAAACTAAATTATAGATATATAAAAAAATAATTAACTATTAAATTTTAAAGTTTACTATTTTATTATAGAAGATCTTTTATTTAACAAAATTTCTAATAATCTTAATCGTTTTCCTATATTATAGACAAAAATTTACTTCTTTCAACCTTTAATATAATTGATGACTCCAAACTTTTTACTTTAAAGCTTTAATTTTAACCTGTAAAAAATTAGTGAACTCCAAAAACATCATTTTAATGCAACTTAAACATTTTCATTAATTTATTTTCTTTTGATCTTTATAAATTTACTTGAGCAGAACTTATTTTATAAAAAATAATGTCATCAATGAATTTAATATTTATAAAAATACCCTTGAGCAATAACATATAAATTATCAGATTTCTTTTAATTTATTATAATTTCATCTGGAGAATAATGCTCTTCAACTATTATTTATAAAAGATTGTCTATAGTTTCTTTAGAAAAGTTCGTAGTTAGAACAGAAAAATTTTAAATATACTGTTGATTGGTTTGCACTATAATTTCTTTTTAAGTTTATAATTTTAATAAATATTTTTATAAAGAATTATAAATATTTAAAATACCTTTTTATAATTAATTTGAAAGCTTATCTCTTATCAATTTCTCTTCTTCTTCATTTTTTTCTTTTAATTATTGATGTTAGAATTCTAAATATAAGGTTATTCTTTCTTTTAGTTTTTCAGGAAATTTTCTTTTTTTAAAGAATCTAATAAGCATCTCCCTTTACTTTTTATAATCTTGCTTTTTTTTATTTTTTTCATTTAAAATAATTCCAATAGTATTTAAAACGTAACCATATACACCTGTCATTAAGAAGAGAGAAAATATTGCATACAATGTTTCAAAATTAGTTTCAGGTAGATATAATAAAATTGTGACCATAGTACTATATACATTAAATATTTTATTTTTATTACTTAAATATTTTAAAAATATTTATTATATAAATAATATTTTTATTCTAACCTTACTGCCCAGTAATAGCTTTATCTGGTTAATAAAAATATAAATTAATGCAAAATTAAATTAAATACTATTAATTTTATATACATATATCTATCTTGCCACTCTTTGTCAACCAAGTTCTAGGTATGAAGCCAAGTTTTATTTGAACCTAAAAAATCTATTTCAATTACAGCCATGCTTTTTGATTATGAATATTTAAAAATTTAATTAACTCTTTAATTAATAGTAAATATAAAAAAATTTTTACATGTGGTAGCATAAAGAGACAACTAAATTAAAATTTAAATTAGTAATAATTTCAAAAGATATATTTTAAATATATAATGTTTAGATTTAAAATATTTACTATGCGCTACTGTTAATATTTTCGCCATTAAACTTACTAACGGATATAAAGATGCTAAATGTTGTTTTTCAGTAATAACTCTTTCGATTCTACTAAAAGTATTTGTTAAATTTATATATTTTAAAAATATTAATATCCCTATAATGAAATCTGTCAGTTAGTAAATATATGGGCTATCTTAATTTATAAAATATGCTGAAAATAGAGGTATTTATACCAGAATATCGCTAAATAATGATTTTTTAATATAGTTTATTGCGATTTGATATTTCTCTTAGATAATTATTCCTTTTTCATAAAATCCTGTGTGAAAGCTGACAAAAATGTCAATTAGAAAACTTATATTTGTAATCAATAATATTTCTGTAGAAAATAATTTCGTAGCATCCTTAATATTATCAAGAAAAAATCCAAATTTAATAGACGTATAAAACATTCTATGTAAAATCCAAAAACTTAGCCAACAGTCAAAAATTACTTTTAATCTTTAGTTAGGTTATATTGTCGGAATTTTGATCCATAAAATCTTCATTTTTTTTACTAATTTATTCATCAAAATTATCATCCTACAAAATTATTAATAAATGTATTTATAATAATTATATATAACATGCAAACTTATTCATATAAATTGTTAATATTTTTTAATTATAAAAACAAAATTAAAAATTTTAATAAAACTTACAATGACATTTTATTTTTTTAATTTTTAGTATTTCTGTTTATCTCATTTTCCTTAATATTTTCATATGAATAATCATTAATTGCTTCTAATATAACATTATTCATTGTTCTTAATTTTGATTTTTCAAAAATATTTTTACATTTAGTTCTAACTCTCATTATATGTATTAATATAATCATAAATTAAATAAAACCCCATTTTTGTAATTTTTTTTTCCTTAAAAATATTAATAATTAGCTATTTTAAAAAGTTAAATTTATATTATTTTCTAAATTTAAATAAATTCAGTTATGAATTAAATTAATATATTATTTATTTTATTTACCCGTTATTATTTTAAATAAAGTCTAATTATTCCGATTTATTTAATTTATGACTATTTTTTATCTATTTGATTCCAGGAGAATTTAAAATACTTTAATTTTGATTTTAACTAGATTTTTTTGTCTTAGTTCTTTTATAATATGATTTTTAATTTATATTAAGTATTTAAGAATTTTTTAATTCACTTTCTTCTTCCAATATTATTTCATCTAATATATTTTTACTATTAAGTTTATTTAAATTTCTTTGATGTTATTATTGGTCGTTTTAATTAATATTATTTATATTTTATTTAGGTTAAATGTATACATTAATATTCTAATCTTATTATTCATTATTTTGCTATTATAAAATATTTGATACATTTAATTCTTCTCCTTCTTATTAAAACCCTTTGTCTAATAAATTATATTGAGAGTTTTAATCTTAGTTGTTGTAGGATTGATTTATTGAAGGAGGAAGTATGTTTATATCTTCAATATAGTTAATTTGATTTTATAAATTCTAATCTTTAAAGTCTAATTTATCATTTCTGCTATCATTGCTATTTAAAAAAATACAAACATATTATTATTATGCTAATAAGTAAAATATTTTGTTAATATTAATATATAATTTGTTTATTTATTAATACTATGGGGTTTATTTTTCATTTTCTTCTTCATAATATACAATAGAATCATTGTTTAGAGGTTTTTTAATTTAATCTAAAGTATATTTGAATAGTTGTTTACGGCTATTTTACTTGTTTAAATAATTTTTCTATTTTTATAATGAAAGTTGTTCATCACATCTTCTTTCAATTAAATTCGACTAATTTTTATGATCTTACATTGTTTTTATGTGGTAAAAGGAATGTATTATTAGTAATTTTATTTTTATTTTATATTGGAAATTATTTTTATTTATTAGATAAAAGGAAAACACCTATCAATTAATTCAATTTAATTTTGTAAAAAAATTAAGAGATTTCTAACTTTTAGTTTAAATATTAAAATTTTAGTAAAATTTATAATAAAACTTTAAAGAATTTTTTATCAGCGACCAAAAAATAACTCATGATAAACCATCATATTATATAATACTTTCTGTTATTTTAAATATTAATCTTACAACTTATTAAAAAATAACATCATTTTAATATCAGAATTAATTCCCAAATATATTTTTTCTGATAGATATTTATTTATTAAAAATTATTAATAAAATATTGAAAAAAATTATAAATATCTATATCTAAAATTTTATAGTAAATTTTAAACATAAAATAAAATAGTTGTGTAAATAAAAATAAAATATTTTATATTTTATATAGGACGATATTAATAATAAAAGCTAGATGTAATATTTCGAAAATTAAACACCTTTGAGAGATTAAAAAAGTATTAATATAAAAAAATCAATTCAACTATAAAAATTAAATTTTAAGAATTAATTTTTTAAAAAAAGGCTAGGAACCCATTAAAAAGGTTACATGCAATTTGGTAAATAGTTTATTAGATAATTCAATATATCATTTTAAATATTATAAAAAAATTAATATTATTAGAATATAAAATATCCTAGATTATACATAAAGAATTTTGGAGAATAGACTACAATGATACAATTAGAAAATATATTTTCTCCATATGGTTAAATAGTTGATACATTATGGAAGGAATCATATGCATTTATTGAATTTGAAACAGTTTAATAAGCATAACAAGCATTAAAAGAATTAAATGGGTCTTTAGTCAATAATAGTAACTTAGTCATATAAGAATCGAAACCAAAGGTTCATAATGAAAATGTGAAAAAAGAATAAACAACTAGGCTATATATAGGTTAAATTGATTATTTATATTATTAAATTAAATATTTTATATATATTAAATTTTGAATTGAATTATAAAATTTATTAATGAAGTCTATTAAAATCAATTTTTTTTAAAGAATTCTATTTTTTAATAAATATTTATTAGTTATTAATAATAAAATTTTAGCATTATTAATATAATAATTATTTTTTATATTGCCCAGGTAGAATAAGAGGTATAGATTAATCTGAACTGAAAAAATAATTTGCAAAATTTGGTGATATATTAGATCTTAAAATAGGAAACCAAGGTGAATATTGTTTCATATAATATGATAATTGGATTTAGGCAGAAAATGCCATAAAAAATTTAGATAGATAGTAAATACAAGGAAAAACTATAAGTGTATAAGCATCAAAACCTAGAAAAGATGGAATTCCTCATAATCAGGCAGTTAAAAAAGATAAAAATAGATTAAAACCCAATAAATTTTTAAGAATTCAAGGATTGTAAGAAAATTAATAATATGATGATTTATATTTTATCCTTAAAAAATAGTTTTTGTTTATAGAATCAGAAAACTTTCTATTTTAATTTAATGAAATTGGTTTATTTCTCAAAACATCTGTACTTAAATTAATTGAACCTTCTGAGGCTCAAAGAATTAAATCATATATTGAACAAAAATTTAATAAAGAAGAAAATAAACTTTAGGTTTATCCATGTTCTTAATAAGAATTTATTTATACTCAAATAAACCTTGTAGAAGATGATCCCAGGTTAATTAAAGATCAAAAAAGTCTGATGCACGCTAGCTATATTATAGTTTCAAATTTACCTACAAAGTGCCAAAAAACAGATATACAAAATTTTTTTATAGGATTCTATATTTCAGACATTATGTAATAATTTATCTATCATATATCACATCAATATATTAAAAATAATTTTATTTTCTATCAATCTAGATTTATCTAAAATAAATAAGAAGATTCTGATTCAGCTTTTATAATTTTTAAAAATTTCGAGTCCGCCATTCATAGTTTACATTGGAATAATAAAAAAATGAATAATTTTCCAATAAAAATTTAAATAGCCAATAGAAAATTATTTAATTATTATTAAAAGAATGAATTTTAAAAGGAAAGCATAATTTTATTGGAATAGTAATAGCTTTTAAATTTATAGTAGTTGATATAGTCTAATATTACTGAAAAAAATCAATAAAAATCAAGGTCTTAATCAATCAATTCAAATTTATCAAATTCTAGATCCAGGTCTAGGTCTAAGTCTAATTCGAGATCTATTTCATGCGAATAAAATAAATTTAATTGTTATAAATGCGGTGAAAAAGGTCATAAATCTTATAATTGTAAGTTTAAGTCTAAAAAATCAAGGAACACTTAAGGTATGCGGGCGAATATGAATGATTAAGATAGGCATTTTAATCAAAATTTAAAGTATAATAAATAACATATAAGAAATGTCAATACATATAGGAGAAGAAATGAGATAATATACTACAATTATAATGAAAATCATGAAAATCACTATAAAAATAATAGATAAGGAGATACTAGTGTTAATTAATAGAATATTTAATAAGTTCCTATAAATTAGTTATATTAAGATTAAAATATATAAGCTAACTAAGGACATAATAGTAATTAAATGTATCAATAACCTTATTAAAAACCTTATTTTTTCCCATAAAACGTATAATAATAATAACATTAAATATACTAATAGGCACAATAAAATACATAGAATGATTATGAAATGAATAAAAAAAATAATTATATTTAGAGGTAATGAATAAGTCTTGTAATTTTTATTATTACTTATTATACTTATTCATATATAATATAAGCTTATTTTGTGGTATATAATTTATAAAATTAAATGAATATTTTTATGAGATATTTAGTGTTAAATTATAAAAAAATTTCAAATATCATCATCATCATCGTCATCATCAATTTGGAATTACTTATTATTATTAGAATTCTTATTAACTTGATTATTATTTTAAAAACCATTTGTGTTTCCATTTATTTAGTTAATTTAAATATCATTTGATAATTATTCTTGTTAAGGAAAATTATATTCTTCAATATTTTAGGATTCATCTAAATTATCATAAAAGTGTTAATTTTAAACGTTTTCTTCCAAATATTTATTTTATTATGCCTCTTATAAACCAACATTACTAGGACTATACATATATTATAAGTAGCATAAGTACATATTTAAAATTGAGATAAATAGTAAAACTCTCCCGCCATAATAATTATAAATATTGGGCGTTCCTGAATATAAGAATACTGCCATACAGAAAATAAAATAAATAGAAAATACAGAAAAAAGCCTGTGCCTCCAAATTCTAGATTTAAAATTTCTAGCTATCTGTATGTAATTGTAAATAATGTATAGGAAAAATACAGATATTAGAATAATTCCGAACCATTTAAATACTTCATAACCAGTTTTGAATGATTCATAAAAATCTACTCCAGGGTCTTGATTAACTTCATAACTAAAACCACAGTACGTTATAATTAAAAATATCCAACTTACAAAGCCAAATATTATTAATTTAATGTTAAAACTTTTAGTAGCCTTTCTCGCATTATCTTATATAAAATTAAAGAATAATTTATAAAATAAATTAATATAGTAAACAAATAATTCTTTACCTTCAACAATTCTTTTTAAAGCAATTATCCAAAATATAAAAACAGTAACTAAAAAGTTAATAATAAAAAACACACTCAGAAAATCCATAAAAGGACTAGCTTCTAAAATAGTTATGGCACTTTTATAAAAAAAAATTGTAATATAATAATAAAAAAATAATTTAAAATTATTACTAAAAAGGGTCATTAAAGAATATCAAAAGAATAGATAGTATTAAAATAAATTTTTATTCAATAATCCAGTGAATCTTATCCAATTTTTTAAGTCTCATGTAAAAAAGCACGAATGTTACAATACTAAGTGCCATAAAAGAGTATTTAGTTGCTATTAAAAAGTCAGTATATTAACTCCTTATATAGATAAAAGTTGCCGAAGTCAGAGACATTTTATCAACCCATTCATCCATATTTTTGAATTTTATATCAAGCAAAACATTATCGTATTTAATATCTTTTATGTAAATTACCCAATTCGCCTCGCATATGGATGAAGAATTATCAGAATTATTACCATCACATTTAACTGTAAATGATGATTCTTTTTCTTTTTTTATTTCTTCATTTACATTATATGATTTATCAATTGAATAGTAGCTATACTAATACTGTATTTTCTAACTGAAATTTTCTGATCCCAATCTTGTAAATTACAGTTCAGCAATTAAAAATTGGTTTTTTTTGTCTAAATCAAATTTCACCATACCAAATTCAGGATTACTATATAAAAATAATTTATATTCTATTAAACATTATTTTTATCTTTTTGTATAAAATATAAAATTTACTCGGCTGAAAAATCTTAACATAAATAACTGAAGTTTTCTTATATGTTATCAGGGCATGAATCACTATCTAAGGATTATGGCTAATTTCAATATTTAAAATGATTATTTAATTACAAAAGAATAGGTTTAATAAAAAATATAAAATACTGTATATTCTTCTATTGCATCTGGAACTGCAAATGTCATCAAATAAAAAAATAAAATTAACACAAAAAATGAAACCCAATGGCATAAAATTCTTTTATTTGATTCGTTATCAGCCATGATTTTTATTAATTAAGGACTATTTCTTGTAACAACCGGATTTTCGTGATCCTCTATATCCAGCTATGGATTTTAAAAATGGCTTTGCTGTCTATTATTTTATAATTAGCCTTGCATTTTTTAATTATAAAATTTATTCAAATATTTTTATTTTTTAATATTTTTATTATTAGTTTGTAATTTTTGTATTATATATTTAATATTAATATTATTGATAAGGTTAACTCATATTTTAAAAAATTGAAAATATTAAAAATTACTATATAATTAAGAAAATTAATAAGTTAATTATTTATATTATAATTTATCATAGTACATCAAAGTTCTTAATTAATTTAATTCACTTGTATATTTTTAATATTCTGATCATTATTATTTTAATGATTTTTAAATATATTTTTTTGCATATAGTAATCTAAATATTAGTAAAGCATATTATACTATTCTAATTTTTATACCAAAACTACCCTACATTCTCTTAATTTTCTAACCTAATCAAATATGGATATATATCTATCTTCCACTAAAAAAATAAAAATTATTTATAATATAAATTTGATTTTGATTATTTACGTTAGTTATTCTATTTATAATATTATAATGTCATCATTAAGTTTGCTGCAGCAATTAATGTCCCAGTTCTACCAACACCTGCGCTAAACCAATATAAAATTTTTATACAAAACTAGACTCGTTAAAAATATTTTTTACCTACAATGTATTACAGTTTACTTATTTTATATTACTCTTTGAATCAGATTATGTGCTAAATTTTCAACAAGATAGTAATCTTACACCTTAGTTCCTTAAAAATCTGGCCAATTTTCCCACTTAATTTATTATTAATATATAAAAAATAGTTAAAAATTTTAAAATTACATGGATTTGTTCTATTTTAAATTATTTCTCAATCTCCCTTTAATTTTTGACCATAAAAGTTCTTTTCATTATTTATTATTATATGTTATATTCTTCTTCTAATAACGTTACACTAATATGTTCATAATTTATAGTTTAATTTAAGTTGGGCCAATATTAGTCACATTTAATAATATCTTTCTCCTATTAAAATTAAGGTAAAATAATTTATTTTTTTAAATTTATTTTGATATTATTTTTATGTACATATAATTTAGTTAACATTATGATCAAGTCTATTTTATGTTCATATAAAACTTACCAGAAATCTTCAAAAGTTTATTTTATAGGGCATTACATAGCTAAATAGCTATTTTGTCTATTTTCAAAGACGGACTTTTTAATAAATTTGTAAAAAATTAAATCATAAAATTTTAATTAAATAATTGTTTACATGAACGTAGTTTCCACTGAATAGGTTTCCATTTTATAATTATATCATACTATGCTTATCTTTATGTATTATTTTATTTTTTATAAGATTGATTAATTTATTTTATAAATATTTATAATTTTAATACTTACATGGTGGAATATCTATATACCTTGATTAGTTAAAATTTAATTTTTACATATTTAAATCCCTTTCTTATGACCTTTACATTTGGTATAAAACCTATTTTAAGTAAAATATTTTATAAATTAGATAAACCAAATTTATATACCAATTTTTATTATATACTTTATATTCAACCATTTAATATTCCAGGCTAGGAATCTTAAAATTTTTTATATTAAGTTTTGGATCAATAATATCTATATATTAGGATTATTTAAATGACAAATCTTTTTAAAACTAAGGTCGATCTATTCTATTATTGGGTTCTGGAAACCTTTAAAAATCAAATAATATTGTAAAAATCAAAATTATTATCATTATTTAATATATACCCCGTGAAATCAAATTCATTTTATAATGAATATGTCATTAAAAAGATATATAATACAAGAAATATTTAGGTATTCATTAATAAATATTAAATTAATATATTTGATAATTAGTTTTATTTTTTATTAATAATATTTAAGAAAGTATAAAAAACATATTTAATATGAATTTGGGTATATAATTCATGAAATTACAATTATTTAATAACTTAATTAAATTAACTTATTATGCAAATGTACACACTAAAAATTATTTAAAATGCATATAAAATTTCCAAGCTATAAATTTCTATTTAAGTATTTTTTTATTCTAGTAAATATTTATTAAAATATTATATTAATCTAAATTAGAATAAAATTAAATTAATTTACAAATATTTATAAATATTGAAAATAAAAAAAATATAAAAAGCCTAGTATCTTTAATAAAAAGTATATATATAGTTTTGAATTTTTATGTAAAATTAAATAATCAGAAACGATAAAAGAAGTATAATGGATGTAAGACCCTTTAAATTATAACAGTTGGAAAAGGGAAAGTCTAATGCTAGAGCATTCTATGAATCTTCGGACAACAAAATCATATGTGCAATTTACGGTCCTTCTCATACAAGATAAAGGGCTAACCCTGAGTGTGAAATCAATATAGAATTAAATTTTATATCAGTAATTTAAAAATTAAAAATAATTTTTAAAAAAATCATATTTTTTTATTTTAAATATTTTTATTAAATTTCATTTATTTAAAAGGATTAAAAATTTCAAGAAAATACTAATAAAAATAGAGAATAAGATGAAAAAAATTAAAAATATTTAAATTTCTTAAAATTTAAAATAAATGAAGTTTTATAATCAGTAGTATTACTGGATGAATATTAAAAGAGTACAATATCAATAATCTTGGATATTCTTGAACTAAATTCTCCACCTTTAGTGCCTATATTGAATTTACTTAACTATTCATTAATTTTATCTGGTTTAAAAATTTAAGAATAATTTTCGAGTTCTCTTTGCTTATATAATCCATAAAATTAATAAATTTATTTAGACCCTACAAATTAGGAAATAGAACAACTTTAAAAATATAATGAAAGTGAAAATTAAAAAATGAATGATTAAAAATCAGTGATTTTGAATCTTGTAATTGCTGGAAAAAATAATAAAATCATATACTTGAATATGGATGGGATTATTAATGACAAATCTTTATATGAAAAATTATTTTCAGCCGGAGTTAGTTATTCTAATTCTATTTTGAAATTGTAATAATAATTTATTTAATAAGCATTTTAATGATTAATTTTTTTTCCTGAAATTATATATTAAATCAATAATATAAACTATTTGAAATTTTAATGATGATATATATACAGTTATAAAAAAAATTCTAATAGAAAATTAATAAAAATAAAAATAAAAAATACTTCATGCATTTTAATCTTTTATAAGCTAAAGCAATTTTGAATTTAAATTAAGTTGATATTTCATCAACTATTGATTCATCTCTAGTAATAAATTAATACTATCTTTATCATTATTGATATCTTTATTTTAAATTTCTTCATAAATTTAATTTTTTTAGTATAAATTAATTTAATCTTATGCTTATTATTCATTTTGAATAATATTCGAACTTTATACTTATTCAGTTGATTATTCTATTATATATGTTTAATTTTCATTTTGTTGAAATGACTGTTCATCTTAATTTGGAATCTACCTTACCTCATTAAATTAAGAATCATTATTTTTTGATACAATTGACTAACTTTAGATTTTTTTTAATTCTTTATAGAAATAATCTTAGATAATTAAATTATATTGTTATATAAAATTTTTATACATATGGAAGTATCTATATTTGATTTTTAATTTTTTAAATTAAAACGTATATCCTTTGGATTTTATACCAATTAATAAGCAATCTGATTTTAAAGTTTTTATATAAGCAATTCTAAAAAAAATAATATTAAATTGATTTAATAATTAATTTAATACAAATTTTACCTTTTTCTTTCATATCATTTTATATTGTCTCTTTTATTTTGAACATATTTTTATTAAAAATCTAAACATATTAAAATATTAGATTTAAATTAAATTATAATATTTGAAAACATTGTTTACTTAAATATTTTTGGAACTTTTAAAGTGATCAATTATATTTGGAAAATCGTTTTTTGAAATATTTTCAGCATTATTGCTTTTTAAGGAAGAAGATATTTCTTTTTTTATTTTTTTTATTGGTTGTTCATTTAGATTTTCTTATTCATCCTAAAGCTTGAAGAATGGTGTAATTAGTTTTTTTTTTCCCTTTTTTTGTTAATTCTCTAATTTATTAGACTTAAACTAAGTAGAAAAATTATAATGATGAGATGAATTTGTTTCTATTTTAAATTTTGAAAATGGAATTATATTATTTGCATATTGATTGTTATTAAAAATGTTTTAACTTAAAAAACCAATGCTTTTATTATTATATATCTGCTAATTATTAAAGCTTTAATGCTAAAAGGACTACTAATTTTATAAATTTATTATACATTTATTTTGGCTATCAAGACTTTATTCATCTTAATAATTGGTATAAAATTTGACTATTTAGGAGTCAAAAGTAGAATTTTATATTTTAAATGAACCCTCAATACCATTGTCTTATATTTTGAATTTATTCATACTAATTTCATTTTTATTTTTAGTGCAATTATTATGTGATTAATCATTTTCATCCAGACAATAATTATCTAGATTCAGAGCTTATTTTTTTTATTTATTCTAATAATTTTGTACATAAGAAGATTTATTTTATATTTTACTTAATTTTTTTGATTTTAAAGAAGATTATTATGATGAATCTGATGATTTTATGACATATTATTAATTCATTTTATTTTTATTTTTATTTTTATTTTTTTATTAACAATTTTTTTATTCTTAAAATTTGCTTAAAATGTCTGATTTATGCATCAGAAATTAATAATATTATAAAACAATTAACTTAATATATAACAGCATAAAATTAATATCCCAAATTTTAATTATTTTGTTTATGACAATAGATATATAATAATATTTTATATATATAAAAAAATATGATCATTTCTTTTGGCATTAAATCAATGCTTATTCTAGTTCTTTTAATCTTTGCCTTAATATTTCATTTTCCGTTTAAATATTATCTTGATAATTTGAGTTTTACGAACTATAGCTATTATTTAAGTGATCATCTTATTAACTTTTAATATCTTACTCTAGTTCTATGTTTCTCTCCATTAGCCTTTAATTAGTCTAATTTAATTATTCAATCTACTTAAACATATTTTCTTATGTCACTAATTTTTCATTATTAGCCTCTTTTAATTGAGATTTAATGTCATCTATTTGGTCTTAAAAAATTTTAAATATATTTATTAAATGATAAAGTAGCAATTAATTTACCTTTTAACGATTTAATTTCTTGATCTAACTTTAACTCATTATTTATTTTATCTTGTTTCAACTGTTATATAATTTCTTCATATTAATTTTCTTTTAATTCTGTCTCTTATTCATTTTCTATAAAATTTTGATTATTTTGATATGACAAAATTTTTAATAAAAATATAAAGTACCTTTTTTTAATTTTTCGAAATCATTTTAAAGATCAAGATTTTTATTTTCTTTTAAAATTAACTAACTTTATATATTTTTCAAGTTTTAATATAAATCATTATTTTCAATTTAAATATCAGTTATTTTTTTTTACAAAATACTGTTCTCATTTTTTAAATCATTAACCATTTCATTGAATTTGATTATACTCTTTTGCTAAAAATAAATAATATTTAAATATATAGTATTTTATTAAATAATTTACTTCTTCTGTTTTATAATCAGCAAACTCTTTTTATATTTTTTTTTTTTCCATCTAAGAATCATTTAATTGTTTGTCTCGATCTTCGAGCTTTTCGTTTAATAAATTTCCTTCTTGTTAATATTCAGCTTTATATTATTTAATAATCTCATCATATTTATTTTGCAACTATATTTTTTCATTTTCAAACTACTATTTCAGTTCTATTATTTAAGATTCTTTTTAATTTATTTAATTTTACATTTAATGTTGGCTATTTTGTTTAGAATTTTTAAGATTTTCTAAATCTTACTATAAAATTTTGTTTTCTTAATCCTTATTTTATATCTGTTAGGTATATTCATTATCTTTTTAATTTATTTAATTTTAAAATTATTCAATATTTTTTTTTTCTATATTTTAATAGTCTTATAGGTTTTTCATAGAGATTTCATTTAATTATTTGATTTTTTCTTCTTTTTCTTATAATGAATTTTAAAGTTATTCTATGGATTAGTTTAAATTACTTGTCATATCTTTTTCTTTTTATAACTAATCAATTTAATTTTAAGATATCTATGAAACTTCTTTTTTTAAATTTTGTATAACTTACTCATATTCATTACTTTATTAATTTGTATGACTATCGGATTGTTTTAATTTAGTTTTTAACTAATTAAATTCTTCTTAATATTAAATAGCTTATTTGCTCTTTTGTTATAACTCGATGGTTTGATCTTCTAAATTTTTTTCTAAACAAATAATTTTCTTTGAGGTTTCTTCACTTTCTAATTACTTATTTTCTCCGATTTATTAATATTTAATTACTTCTTCTTACATTTTTTTATTTTTATTTTCATATTCTTAGAGTTTGTTTTGCATTTTTTTATTATTTTCTTATATTTCATTTTGAAGTTCATTTATATCCTTATCTTTTTAGTTTAACTATTAGTGATTTTTTTGATTTTCTATTTCGATATCATTTTTAAATTAAATATTTTTTTCTTATAAATCTTGAATTTCTAATAAATTATTTTTATTTTCGTTTTCTTAAATTTATAATAATTTTTTAATTCTTTAATGTTCTTTATCTAAATTTTATACTTAATTTTAAATTTCTTTTTTTTATTACAAAATTTCATTGATTTTTTTATCTTTATCGTTTATTTACTATTAAATATCTTTATTCTCAGATTAAATAATATCTATATCTTTTATTTATTAATTATTTTTCTCTTATAAGCTTTAAATTTAAGTTTAATTGTCATTAATTAATCTTTCTTTGTTTTCTATTTACTCTTTTAGTTTATAAATTTCATTATCTTTATTTTTTAGTTAATTATTCATTTATTCCAAGTGTTATTATTTTTAATCATTAAGATCATTTATATTTGTATCCTTTTCGTTTAAAAACTATTAAATTTCTTAGTTTTGAGATTTTAATATTTCAATATCTTTCTAGAATTAACTATTTATCTTACTTAAATTTTATATTTCTTTCATATATTTTTGGTTTTCTTTTTCTTAACTAATTATGGACTTTTACAATTTTTAATTTTCTTATTCTTAATCTTTTAGTAATTTTTCCTTTAATTCAATATCTTCTTAATACTAATTTATAAGATGAGTTGTTTTTGAAATTTTTTCATCTAATTGCTATTAAATGTTTTAGTTTTAAGATTTTGTAATTTCAATATCTTTTACAAATTAATCATTTTTCTATTACAAACTTTATATTTCTTTTATATTATTCTGATTTTCCTTTTCTTTACTAATTAATAAGTCTTATAATCTTTAATTTTCAAATTTTATTTCCTAAATTTATTATTCCAATTAGTCTATTATTTCATGTTTTTAAGATTATAAATCTTTTATTATATTATTTTTTTCGTTTAATTACTATTAAAGATTTTTATTTTCAGATTTAGTAAATTCAATATCTTTTATTTACTAATTATTTTACTCCTATAAGCTTTAAATTTAAGTTTAATTGTCATTAATTAATCTTTCTTATTTATTTACTAACTCCTCTAAATTATATTTTTCTTTGTCTTTATTTTCTATTTAACTATTCATTTCTTATAGACTTTATTATTATTAATTATAAATGTCTTTTATTTTCAAATTCTTTTCGTTTAATTACTATTGAATTTCCTAAATTTGAGATTATAATATTTCAATATCATTTTAGAATTAACCATTTTTCTCTTATAAATTTTAAAGTTCTTTCATATTATTTTAGTTTTCCTTTTCTTTACTAAATATTAACTATTGCAATTTCTAATTTTCTTATTCATAATCCTTCACTTATTTTTCTTTTAATTAAATATAACCTTAATTTTAATTTATAAGATCACTTATTTTTTAATCTTTATCATCTAATTATGTTTAAATTTTTATAAATTCAGATTTTGTAATTTCAATATCTTTTATAAATTAGTTATTTTTCTCTTATAAATTTTATACTTCCTTAGTATTGTTCAAAATTTCTTTTTCTTTATTAATTAATAACTCCTACAATCTCTAGTTTTCTTACTCTAAATCTGAAACTTATTTATCCTTTAATTATATATTTTCTTACATTTTGAATTAATTATCATTTATATTTTTATCTTTTTCATTAAGTGTTTATAAAATTTTCTAATTTTCAACTTTAAGAATTTCAAGGTCCTCTTAAAATTTAATATTATCCTCTTTTAAATTTAATATTTCAATAGTATTTTCCTAATTTTCTTTTTCTTTACTAATTAATAACTCTTACAATTTCTAAATTTCTTAAATTTAATCCTAAATTTTTTTTTCTTTTTAGCCTAACTGCTCTTGTTTTTAAACTAATTAGTAATTAATTATCTTATTTTTTTCATTTAGTTACTATTAGATATTTTTATTATCAGATTCAGCTTTTTAAATGTCTTTTAATTTTTAATCATATTTTTCTTGTAAGTTTTAGATCAATGCTTATCTCTCTTCAATTTATTTTTCTTTAATATTTAATTCCTCCTATATTCTAAGTATTTCTTAATCTTTATTTTTTAATTAATTATTCATTAATTAAAGCTCCTCTTTTGTTTAATTTTATAAATCATTTATTTTAGTATCCTTCTCATTTAATTATTATTAAAACATACAATTTTCAGATTTGCTAATTTCTATTTCTTTTTTATATTAATTATTAATGTCCTATAAATTACGTATTTATATTTGGCTTTCTTTTATTTATTCTTCATTTTTTTTTAAAATTAACTATATCTACTCTATTTAATTTATCTATTATTAAATTTTTTCATCTTTTTGAACATCTCTATGCTTTTTTATTTCATTTTTTTCATTTTCCAGCGATTATATGTTATCTGTATATTATTTTTTATCAATTTGCAATTTTTTATTTATTTATTATAATTCTAAAAATTGTTATTCATTATTTTTAATCTGTTGTAATAAAGTTTAAATTTAAGTTTCATTTTGTTCTTATTGGATTTCCAAGCCTTGAATTTTCTATACTAATTATTCTTTTTCTAATTTTATCTCATTATTTTAATTTATTTAATTTTTTAATTTATCAATAGTTTTATTTACTAATTCATTTTCCAATTTAAGTTTATCTTAATAATTTAGAATTTCTTTTTAAAAATCTTATTAATCCTTCTAATATCTATTATCCATTTATTCTATAGTTTTTTTATTGTCACTGATTAAACATTGTAATTTTTAATTTGTTTAATTTAAAACTATGATATCTTAATTAATTAACTTTATATTGTTTTCTTTTTCTTCTGACTATTCTTATAATTAGTCAATTTTTTACTATTAATCATTTTTTTCAGTTTCTAGAACCTTTTAAACTTATAAAAGTTGTTCATTTTTTTATTCTTCATTTCTTATCAAAACCTTTAGTTCAGAATTCTCTCTTTCATAAATTTAAACTTGTGATTTTTTATTTTAAATTTCTTTTTCTAAATTTTCTAAGTTTTATTGGAATTCTTCTTTTTTTTCCTTTATTTGTTTTTTTAAGTCTTCAATTTATTTCTCTTTCTCATTATTTTCTTCTACAAAATTTTATAATTTATCCTTATAATCTAATTCGCTATTAACCTTTATTTTTTACAATTTTTCATAATCTTCCTTAGCTTGTTTTAGTTTTAAATCTTATTCTTTCACCAAATTTTTTAATTTTTCTATTTAATTTTTAAGATCTATTTCCAAATTTGTCATTTGCTAAAGTTAGCTACTTTATTCTTCTATACAAATCGTTTAACTTAAAAATTTTTATTGATATTCGGTGTTATTCTTTAACTGTTACTCAAGTTAATCCTTAGCCTCTTATTCTTATATTATTAATTTTTAAAGCTTAATATTCAATTATTAAGCTTCATGGTCTTTTTAATTAATTTTTTATAAATTATCCTCGATTTATTAATTTAATGAAATTATTAAGTTTTCCGATTGTGATTATTTTTTTTAATATTCATCATCCAAACTAGTTAATTTTTCAGAAATAAATAATTTATCTTTATTGGAATTTTATAATTATAGCTCTAGATCTTATTATTCGGTTTACAATACTTTAATTTAATTTTTAAACTCTTAAACTTAATTTTCCGTACTTTATTATTGCTATTAAATTAGAGCTTCAAATTATTATTAATTTAAATTATTTTATTTTTTTAATTATTCAACTTATTCTTTCAACTGAGATTCGATTTATAAATATTATTAATCACTATTCTGTTTTTTCTAATTTAGCTATATTTCATGACTAGATTTTAAATCTTTTATTTTCTAAATAAAGCTTTCAATCAGATTTTCTTAATTTTTATTCTTTATATTTATCTATTCTATATTTTAAGTTTGTTCATTCAATTTTTATTATAATTCCTCTGATTAATGACCCAATTTTTAAAGTTAATCATTTAAGTTATTAATTTAAATATTCTAAGTTTAAATTTCCTCTTATTTAATTTCTATTTAATCCTAAAATAATTTAATTTATTATGAACTTTCTCTAAGCTGTTCCTCGTAATTCTAAATTTTTAGCTTATTTTCCTCTGCAAGGTGTAGAAGTTCTTAATTTTTAAGTTTAAATTCTTGAATTTAATTTTAAAATTTCTCTTTTTCTTAGTTTTAATTTTAAGAAATTTAATTGCAATTAGCCAGAGTGTTCTCCAATTTTTAAGATACATCTTCGAGTTTCTATTTCATTTCATTAAATTTCTATTTATACTAATTTTCTTCATCTTATTTTAATTTTGTTATATTTTCCCATTAAGTTTAAAGATCCCTGTTTTTATTTTAAAAATCTTCTAATTTCTATTCAGCTACTTATAGTTCCTTTTCTTTTTATTTTACTTTTATAATAAAATCATTTACTAATTTATTTTTGAGTTCAACTTTCTTTTCATTTTCAGAAACATTCGATTATAATTATACAATTTATAAAAGTTAGTTAACTTTTTCATTTTTATCTTTTAAAATTTAATCCTATGCATCTTTTAAATTATTTTCTAAGTTATTTAATTATTTAACTTTTGATTGTAAATCTTCATTAACATTTCTGTATTTATTATTTACTTCATCAATTTATTTTTCCATAATTTCTTTTTATTAAATTAGGTTCGTAATCTATTTACTCATTTTACTTTAAACTTCATTTATTTCTTATTCATAAGCTTCATTTTACCTATTTTTTTTTATTTTTAATTGATTAATAATGTATTCAATTTTCATTAAATCTAAAAGTGTATCATTTTAGTCATTAGATGTTTCCTAGTTATCTTCCTTTTATTGTGACTTTAATAGTTAATTTTAAAATTTTTAGCTGAGATCGGATTCTTAAGAACTTTCTTCAAGACTAAAAATTGCATGAATTTTATTTATATTTAAATTATAAAAAATAAAATTTAATATTTAATAAAATCAATATATACTCTTCACAATGTCTATTAGTTTCGATAATCTGACTTGCAAGTTCTCTAATTTTTGATAACTTTTGTTCTAAATTAATATTATTAATTGATAAATTTTCAATTTATTTAGTTGTTTGTTCTTATGTTTGGTTAAATTATGTTTGAAGATATTAAAAATCTGAATTCATTTTAGTTAATTATTATTGAAAATCAAGGTTATCTTACTATTTTTAATTTAAATTTTAGTTTAGGAGGGTTTCCTTATCTTTTAAATGTTATGTTTCTACATTTAATGTTTCGTTTTCTTAAGATAAAAGGCTTAATTTACTTATTAAATCTTTATTTTATTATTCAATACTTGTTGTTTTATTTTTTAATTCATCTATTTTTTTTTATGATTCTTTATTTTCTTATTATTAAAATTCTTTTATATTTTATTATAATTTTTAAATTTATTCAATTTTCTCATTTATTTATTTTTTAAGTTATTTTTCCTATTCTTTTTTTTAGTTTTCCTGATATTATATCTCTTATTCTTTTTCAATCAATATTTGTTTAATATTTTATATATTTTATTAATCGTTTGTTTGATTTATCTAATATTCTTCATTTTTTTAAGTTAAAATTTCTAATTCTTATTCCAAAATAAAAATTTCTTCAATTTTTTATTTTTGTATTTCTTTTTACTAAATATTATTTTATTCTAAAATTTGAATTTTTTCCATAAACTAAGCTTTTAACTCCTCTATTTAATTTTTATTTAATTTTTCTTGCTATTCAACAATATTAACTTTATCTATTAATTATTGCGCCTAAAGCTTTATTTTTTCTTATTATTCTTAATTGATAAGTTTTAAATTCTGTAATTCTGATTTTATATCAAAATTAATATTTTGTTCTTCTTTTATTTTTTGGATAAACTACAGTTTTTCATTATTCCATTCATTTTATTAATTTTCAAGAGATACTTATGTTTATTAAATATCATTACAACATAATTATTTTTCTTCTTCCAATTTACTAATTCCTTCCTTAGTCTTATCATACTTTTCTTAAATATTAATTATTTGAACCTGATATTTTTCGCACTCTATTTTCCACTATTGTTCTTAGGTTAATAGCTTTTCTTATTATTATTTGTTTTAAATTTCAATATTTTTAATAGTTTCTAAAAGTTACACTTATTTTTCGGAATGAATTTAAATTGTTTCCGATAAACTTTATATTTATTAACTTTGAGATTCTTAATCTTATTCTCTTTCCCTTAATAATTTAGATATTATTTAAATTTATCTCAAGGCCTAGCTAGAAATAATTTGCATATTTTAATTTTCTTCAGTTTATGATGAATTCGAACACTAAGAACTCTATGATTAAAAACTAAGGTTATCAGTATATTTATCTATCAATATTAAGAGCTCTTTTTCAATATTTTATATCGTGATCTAACTTTATGTACCGATTTCGGAAAATTTTAAAACCTATTGCTCTAAAATTTGAATTTTTTAATCATATTACTTACTTTGTTCGCTTTACTACAAACTCAGTTTTTCTTTTTATTATTCTATTTATTTACTTAAATCTAATTATTTTTACAGCTTTTCTTAGATTTATGAAAGGGAAACTTAAAGCTCTTCCTATTTGTCTTAAAATTCGATATTTTAAGCTTTTAAATCCTTGATTTTATTTTCATATTTTTTTTTCATATTAATTTAATCTTCCTATTCATTTTTAATTTATTTTTATAATTCTTATTCAGATTTTTAATATGAAATTATTTGTTATTCCAAAATTTGTATCTTTTCTGACATTTCATTTGAAATTTGTTCTTATTATTTTTACTACGATTCTATTAAATTTTAAAATTCAGATATTCTCTCTTTCTTTTCTATAATTTCTTCAGATTATTTTCCTATTTCATTGTTGAGTTATTAAAATGTTTGATTAAATTATTTATTTTCTATTTCAAGGTTTTAAATTTTATTTAATAAAATTTAATTCTCTTCTTAATTTTCTTTTAGTTTTTACTTTATTTCCTGTATAGACGTTTCTTTTTAAGCATATTAATTTTAATTTTATTATAATTATTTTATTGTATCTAGCATTTTTGTTCTTTATTGTTCATTTCCGATGTCATATATTTCTTATCCCTAAGAATCTTATTAAATATTTAAAATTTTTTCTATTTATAACAAAATTATTTCCAAATTTTCAGCTTTTTCCTTTTATTAAATTTAATTTTAATTGTTCTTTTCAGTTTATTTTTAAATTTTTTTCAATTAATCTTATAATTATTTCACTAATTCTTGTTAAGCCTCATAAATATTTACTATCCATTTTAATTGGGATATTATAGTATCTTCATCTTAATTATCCTTAATTAGTTCTTAATCAATTGCCTATTACTGTGATTATTATTTATTTGAGTCTTATTAGTTTTAAATATTATGTAAATTAGCCTACATTAAATCTGAATCTTCAAATTTTAATTTTATGAAAGAATTAAGCTCTTAACTTATTTAGCTTAATTAATGTTCCTAATTTGCATTAATTTCAGACAAATTAAATATTTACTATTAATTTATCTAAATCTATCTTAAATTATCTTCTAATTATCTTTTATTTTACTATTCCTAGTCTTAAAGATTATTAAGTTACTGTTGTGTTTATTATAAATCAGACTAAAGCTTTTCTATCTACAATATTTTATCACTATTTTTTTCTTCTAGTTATTTTTTATTATCACTAAATTCTTATATTTAAATTTCTTATTAATAGTTCATGTTCTTTAATTTTTAAGTTTCAGTCAATTTAATATTAATTTTACTATAAATTTGTTATAAAATATCTAAGACAACTTCAATATCAATTTAATTTTATTCTTACCAATTAATTTCATCTGCAAATAAATTTAAAATATTTTTTCCTTTCTCATATATAATTTAATAATTTTTAATTTCTTCTTTCGCATTATGGTCTTTATTTTCTTATAAATTTTATATATCTAATGATTATCTATTGATCAATTTACATATTAATTTAATTTTTTAAATAATTTCCTTCAATTGTTAATCCTCTGACAATTCTTAAATTTATTTTCCTTATTCAACCTATTTCTGATTATTAGATGATGCCGATGAAAAGGAGTCAAAATCATTTTCTCCAAATTCATCTTAAAATATGTTCCAAAAAGTTGTCTAAAATTTTTGATAGGCTTCTTATTGCTAACAATTATAATTAGTTATATTATGAATTTAACTTTTAAGTTTATTAACTTCGGCGTCACTATTTTATGTTTGTTATTCAATTAGATATTAGCTTAATTATTAGTTATACTTAAAAATTTCTAACACGTTTTTAATTTTAGTGGACAAACTATCTTATTTTTTAAAGATTTTATCTTTTATCTATAATATTTGGATTATATCTTTTTAATTTAGATTATTTTCTATATCATTTATTATCTGTTAATTTTCTTTTAATAAATTTTCTATTTCGCAAATTGTTTATGTTTATTATTAAATTTAGATTTAATTTTCTTATAATTTTTAGTTCAAACCTTATATCATTTAATCTTTTTTATCATTTTCATTATTTAATTTTACATTTTAATTCTACATCTCTTAAATTTTAATATTTAAGTTATTCTCAACATCATTAATGTTTTCTATCTGCTATTAAAGATTTTAAAAATCTTTCTAAGATGATTCAATATGTTTTTTAATTTTTTCTAACTAGGATATATTATTATCTGTAGTTTAGTAATCTTTTTAGTTATTAAGTGATTCCATAGAACTTAAACTACTTTCATCATTATTTTATTCAATTATTTAATAAATACAATTTATTTCCAGAGTTTACTACTACAGCTATTCTTGGTGTTGGAAGTTTAATTAAGATAAATTTTATATCTGAGATGTAATTTTATTTAAATTAGAAATATGCTACTCATTTTAAGTAATTAAATCTTAATTTTCTTATTTTAATTAATTATTCATTGATAAAATCAAATTTAATGTTTAATATATGTGCTATTCCTAATATTCATTTTCAACCAGATCTTATTAATTAAATTGTTTAAACTATTGGAAAATATTAAGTTTTAATCCATCGTATTTTTTGATTAAGTTATTTAATTCTTATTCTTTTAATATAATTTATTAATTTAAATCCTAAATATGTTACTCCATATTTTAAGATTAAACTTAAGCCTATTAAATCTCTTCTGCTTATTTTTTTAGTTCGTTTTCACTTGTTTCAATTTTTTCTACCTTTATTTAATATTCCAATTAAAGCTATTTGCAATATTTTTCAAGTTAATTTAATTATTTTAACGACTCTGAATTATTAAGCTACAAAATTTTTAAAAGTTACTAAATTATATATATTAAATAATAAATAATTTACTTCAACATGTTACTCTTATTGACTTGAAATAAAGGACGAGGTTGAACTATCTTCTACATATTATGACGCTATTTTATCTATTTCTTTATTTAATTTTAATTGTTTTAGTTCCATATCACTATTTTATTAGGATAAATTCATAATTTACTTAGACTGATTTTCTAATTATAAAATTAGTTCTTCTTTCTATATAAACATATTCTCATATTTTTAATTTAAGTTTATATTTTCTTTATCTTTTATCAAATTATTTTCGTTTAAGTTCTATAAATCCCAACTTTATTTTTAAATAAATTTCAGTAATTTTTAAAGACAGCTTGTAATATTGTTAGCCTACTCATCAAAAGTTTAGTCTTAAGCTGAATCATTTTAATTTTCTAAGTTTTCATATAAATCTTGTTAACTACTTATCGAATAAAACGAACAATTTGATGAAGAATCATTATTTTCTTCTTTTAATATTTCATTAATTTAATTTACTTTTATCTGTATTTTGTCCAATGAATTATTATGATTTACATTTATTTCTGATAACTTCATTATTTAAGCTTACATTTAATCTTAACTTTTTCGTAAATTTTCAACTTCTTAAGATTAAACTAAAATAATTTTATTTTTTTAAAATACTTCATTTTATGTTCTTTAACATTAATCCTCAATTTGCTATATTTTATTATTTAGCTCTTATATTAGCTGTTTTTCCTTTTACTCATTTTATTATTGTTCCTACTCTCTTTTTTCGATTTCTAATATTTAAAGTTTTAATCCTTCAATCTGATTTTATTAATTATTATTAATTTCGTTTTATAAATCTATTTCTTTTTTATAATTAACTACATCAGTTTAAATCTAATTAAATATTTTGGAAAATTTTTCTAATTAATATAAACATTTTTATTGTACAATAAAAGTTTTTTATTGATATTATTAATTAGATTCAGAGGAAATACTAGAAATACTAGAAATATCGTCATTATTTTCTAAAATTTATTCATATATTTTTTATACTTTATTTTCAATAATAGAATAATCTTGTGTAAGAGTTAGATTATGCTAAGTTAAATTTAGTATTTAACTTTACAATTTTTTATAATCTTCTTCTTTTTTATTCTCTAAATTACTTAATTTCTAAATCATTTCATACTCCTATTCCTTTTTAAATGTTTCTTATTTTTCCATCAATTCTACCATTTTATTTTAAATATCAATATTTTCTTACTTTAATTTTTATTGTTATTACTTATATTAAATTAAAATATCTTTCGTAATTTTATAGTAATCTTTTTTAATATCCAATTTTTTAAATTCTTCTGGAATTAGTGAAATAATTTCCTCCTAGTTATTCTAATGAAATTATTCTAAATTTTATAATTAATTATTCAAATCATTTTCATTTTGATTTTTTTCTTTGTTAATCTCCACTAATTAATTATTCTTATCAAACAATTATTCATATCGAGAATTTAATTTTTGAATAATTTTTTTCAAATATTTAAACTATGTCTTAACATCGTTTTCCTAAAAATTATATTAAATTAGCTAATTAAATATAATTTAGATATATTTAAGAAAAAATTAGTTATATAAATATTAAAGTAAAAAAAAAGAAGATAAATTTGAATATTATTATATTTTTGCTTAAGTAAATTTTTAAAATCTTATTAGTTTACTAAGTTTTATTAATCTAATACTTTTGTCGTAAGCGAATCTTTGGAACTAGTAGATAAATTTTCATCAAAAAAGTTTGTAATAGTATCTTCTAATTCAGATTATACTAAATTAACAAAGGTAACTATATCACTACTACCTTTAGATAAGTTAATTATTTGCTTTTATTATTCCTCATTCTACTGTTATAATTCTTAAAATTATTTTTGTGATTATTATAATTGATCATTAGTAAATTTATTAGTATTTTCTAATAATTTAATCTCTTCATATTTAATTTAAATTTAATTATCTAAAGTAATTTAATTATCCCTACATTTTTAAACTTATTAAGCTATATCTTCCTCTGGAAAGTCTTCTTTCAATTCTAAAATTAATTTTATACCGTCTAGAATTTATTTTTTACTTTTAATTTTTGTTTTCATTTAAATAAAACCTTCTAATTATTGGCTAAGATTTTTTTCTACATATTCTAGAAATAATTAGTTTTAACTTTCTAACTAATTAATTATTTTGTCTTTTTTTTCCTTATTATTTTTACAATAATTTAAATTATCATAAAAATATATAAATATAATTTTATTACAGTTAATTTGGAAGATTCTTGATTATTTTAAAAACTCTCAATATTCTATAAAGTATTAAATGTTTTTTACAAAGAATTATTAATGAATACTATATGTTGTTATTAATTTTAGTTTATAGATGTTAGATCAGAAACTTATTTTTATAAAATTTTTACTGACTAAATTACTTATTCTACAGTTTTTAATTACTATACTATCTAAATTTGATTATCAGATTTTAAGACATCTTAATCAAATGTGTCAGAATTTTGAGATATTTAATAAGATTAATTAATTAAACTTTATAAATAATTAATTAAGTTAGGCTAAATTATACTTTTTTACAATTATTATATTTATTATGTTTAAGATTAAAGAATTTTATTAATTTATTTAATAAATTCTTCTATATTTTCAAACTTATCAAATATCTATTTTCCTTATTATAATTTATTTAAATTTTCATTATATTAAAATATTGAATTGTAGCTTTATAACATTTGTGATATATGGATTAAAATATTGTCTATTTTTTTTGAATATTAATTAGTTTCATTCACTGAGTTCATTTCTTATAAATTGTCTTTATAGATAATTTAATCCTATTATATTTCTATTCCATTTGATCTATTTTAATACAATTACAATTTTTCAATTTGTTGTTATTTAGATTAAAGCTATTTTTCAAGATTTGTATACTGTTTAATAATATTTTATAACTCATTTTCTTTAAAATTAAATTATTCTTTTAATTTACTAATTTATTCATTTAATTCTATAATTAGTTATTAATTTTTTTATTACTCTTCCTTACATTTTAAATAAATAGGTAAGCTTAAATAAATTATTTAATAATAAAACATAGAGAATTACAGAAGAATTTTCCAATGCCTCAATAGCACTTAAGTTTTAAAGATCCTGTGATAAGTCTTTTGGATTTTCATATGTTTTTTTTCCAGATTTGCGCCATTATTACTCTTATAAGAATTCTTATAATTTAATTATTTCTGATTATTTTTCCTTATTAAATATATAAATAAATTTAAACATTATTAATTAACACCAATAAATAATATTTTTAATTTATTTTTTATGTAAATGCATTTAAATAATAATTTATTTTATGTTCCAAAACTATAAATTATAAATATTTATATATAAACTATATAAATTATAATTACATTTAGTAATTTTGATATTTCAGAAGGAGTTCCAAAATCTTAATATTCTTTCAATATATATTAATATTTTTTATTTTAATAATCTTTTTCTTTGTAATCTTGCCTTATTTAATTTAAATCAAATTCTAATTTTTTTATCTTGTCTTTTTATTCTATATTTTAAATTCTATATTTTTCTTTTATTGTTTCAAATTAATCATTATCAGTAAATGATTTTTCTAATCGAGATAATTCAAGTTTTAACTTTTAATTTTCTTCATCCTAACTTTTAAGATTTTATTAAGTGTCTTATAGTAAAACCTCCATTGTTTTTTAATTATCCTCATAAAATTCCTATGTTAAAAGTTTTGTAAAAAGAATTATAGCACATTATTTAAGTATATCAAAATATAATTTTAAATGTCTTAATATTTAATGGTTTAATATAAATTTTTATAATTAATTAAAACAAAGTTATTGTAAATACCTATTTTAGCTGATTTATCTTTTATTTTTCGTTTTACTTTTTTATTATATTTTATTTATTTTTATTTAATAATCTTTCATAAGATTAACATTTGGTGGTCAGAGTACTTAGTTAAATATTAAGATTTTCTATTTATTCCATAGCTTCAGTTAACTATTTCTAATTAAAAAAAAAATTTTAATTTAATATACGTTAATTAAATTTTAATTATTTTACAGAGTAAGCTTTATTTTTAAATTAATCTGAGTCATTTGTATTTCTAGAATCTTATTAATTTGTTTAGGTAGATTTTATATATTAATTTTACTAAAAAATTTTTTCTTCACATAATTTATTTTATTTTAACAAAATTTTATTTTGGTTTAATAGGTAAGAAATTTCATTTGAATATATCTATGTTAGATCAATTTTATGATTTACATTAATTTTTAAATTATTGTGATAGGTTTTAGTTAATTATATTATTTATGAATTAGATATATAGTTATTGATATAAAAGGCATTATATATCATGTAAAAACTATCTGTAGCGTTCTTTGATGGGAATTCAATTTAAAGTTAAATATTTCTTTATTCTTACAGTTAATATGGTTATTCAGAAAATCTGTAGAAAAATTTTGATAATTCATCTTTTTATTCTTTTTCTTCAAACTAAAATTATATTTTATTATGGTTCATTTCCTCAATGCAAATATTCTTTTAAAAGTTTCTATTATAATTCAAAATTAATTATCTATAAATTAATCAAAATCTTAATTTAAAAATTTAAATACCTTAATTTAATTTGAGATTTGTCATTTAATAATTATAATCTAGTACCATCTTAAGAAACTATGATATACCCATTTTATTATATATAGCTTCCAACAAAAATAAATTTGCAAGGGTATTTAGTGCCTCCCATTTCAAATATTTAAATCATTTCTCTTTTTAATCTTGTATCAATTTCTTTTAAAACAAATATTTAACATTTTTTATAAACTAAAGATATTATTACCAATAGGCCCAAATTATATTTCCTATTAATTCGCTTTTTAATCTTTATGGTAGAATACAGCCAGTATTTTTGCTCCTATATCATTTGCGTTGCAATGAAATTAATGACAATAATTATTTTCAATACATTCTGTATATCATAAAAATCATTTATTAATATAATTGTAAAAAATATTTATAATTAGTATTTTATTTTACATATTTTCTATCTTTGATTATCTGGTAATATCCTATACCAATCCGAATTTAACTTCAAATTTTTTGGACTTGAATTATTTGGTTAGGAATTTATTTCTATAATACTATTTTAATTATATGTTTATTGTTAATTTATAATTTTTAAATTAAATGGTTCGTTTTGATTCATATTTTATAAACTTTATTTTATTTTTATTTTCTTTATATTTGTACTATATAAATATTCTAATTAATATAAAGAGAATTATATTAAATTAAACTATTATAGTATAATATGATTATTCAAAATTAATTATAGGATAACACCTATTTTTAAAACATTTTTTATAATTAAAGTATAAATATTTGATAAAAATTGTTTTAATTGAATATTAAATTTTTTATATAATTTTTAAACAAGATTTTGATTTGAGATACATAAAATAATGTTTGAAATTTGAATTACGAAAAGCAATTACTAATTAGAAAAGTATGCCCACAATTTTTTTTTTAAATTTCAATTAAATAGCAAACACGAAAAACACTATAAATTATTTTTGAATTAATTTTGAAAATTTTATTATAATGATTAATTAAAAAAAATATTTAGCAAATTAAAAAATAAAAAAATAAAATAAAAAAAACTAGAAGACTAAGGATTTTAAATATGATAAACAAGGATGCTGAAAATATTTAAGTAATGGTAAGAGTTAGGCCATTGAATTAAAGAGAAAGGGATGAAGGAGCATAGAGTTGTGTAATTTAATAAGATGGTAATACAAAATAATTAGTATTGCAAACCCACTCAGATCAAAAAACATTCAATTTTGATTATGTTACAGATAATAAAGTAACACAAGACGATATATTCCATATAGTTGGAAAACCTATAACAGATGTATTGAATTATTTATTTATTTATAAATGCAAACATTATTACCTAAATATTTTAATTTATTTTAATAGGCTTGTTTGGAAGGATATAATGCTTGTATTTTTGCATATGGATAAACAGGAGCAGGAAAA
This sequence comes from Pseudocohnilembus persalinus, assembly GCA_001447515.1. NCBI lineage: Eukaryota > Ciliophora > Oligohymenophorea > Philasterida > Pseudocohnilembidae > Pseudocohnilembus > Pseudocohnilembus persalinus. The sequence continues at coordinate 1,982,891 of LDAU01000110.1, forward strand.
ACGTTCACAATGCAAGGAAAAAATTTAGACGAAGGCAGAGATAATCCTAATAGAGGGTTATAACCCAGAGTTTTTGATTATTTGTTTGGTTTAATAAATCAAATAAAAAAATAAAAAGATATTGAATACTTGGTTAAATGTTCCTATTTGGAAATATATAATGAATAAATTAAAGATCTTTTATCTTCTGAACCTTCAACTCAAATGAATGTTAGGGAAGATATAAAAAAGGGAGTATATGTAGAAAATTTAACGGAAGAAGAAGCTTAAAATGGCCAAGAAGCTATTGATTTACTAATAAAAGGTGCATGCAATAGACATGTTGGTGTAAAATTTATATTTATTATTTATTATTATTTAAAATAATAATTAATCATTATACAAAGGCTACAAAAATGAATGCAGAATCCAGTAGATCTCATAGTGTTTTTTCTATTGCAATTCAATCTAAATAAATAATTTCTGGTTTAAACACCACGAAAGGTTCAAAGCTACATTTTGTAGATTTGGCCGGATCAGAGAGATAGAAATAAACATAAGCTGAAGGCAGTAGATTAAAAGAAGCTGCCAATATAAATAAATCTTTAACTGTGCTAGGTATCGTAATTAATACTTTAGTTGAAAATTCAGGGGGGAAATCTAGACATGTTCCTTATAGAGATAGTAAACTAACTTTTATATTAAAAGATTCATTAGGTGGAAATAGTAGGTATAATAATCTTATTTTAATAAAAATAAATAATCATTATAAAACTTAAATTTTTTAATAAGAACATTTATGATTGCAGCCATATCAGCTGCTAATACAAGTTTTCCGGAAACTTTATCGACACTTAAATTTGCATAAAGGGCTAAGTAAATTAAAAACAATGCCTCTATAAATGAAGAAAGTTCAGGAAATGTAGAAGCAATGAAAAAAGAAATAAAAAAGTTAAAGTAAGAAATTGAAGATTATAAAGTCTAGATTAAAGGTTTTTAATAAAACCCCGAAAATTTTTGTAAGGAAAATGAAAACCTTAACTAAAATACGGTTCTTTCGTAAGAAAATTAAATTGCTGGAAAGGTAACCCCTAATATTGTGAAAGCTTCTCAAGGAAAATATACCCCAAAATTAGGATCAAATAGAAAAAACAACTATCAAAACGAAGTTTAAATATTAAAAGATTTTACTTAGGAATGGAATGAAAAATTATCTATTTTTACAGAAAATATTGAAAAATCTCTAAAAAACATGGATATTTAAATGTAAAAGCAATAGTCTAATAATAATAAGATGGAAGTAGAATAAGAAAATAATTAATCTTTATTTGATTAAAGTGTTGTTTCTGAAAGTACTATTCTCAACTAAGACCAGAAAGAAAGTTGTTAAATAAATATGCAGAACTTATTTGATTTGAAATAAACCATCTAAAATAAGATTATAAATCTTGATATTTAGTTCTCTGACCCATCTGGCTAAATGGTTCCTATTGAAACATTATAAACTGTTCAAGAAGAGTTATAATTATATAAAACTAATACATAATAATAAATTAATGTACTTCAACTAAACATTGAAGGACAGTAAGAGGAAATCAAATAAAAAAGCTAAAATATTTCCAAACTTAATAATTAGTAATTTTTATTAATCTTATATAATTTTGTTAATATATATCAATAATTAAAAAATTTTTAGAATAAAAAATTTAATGGAAGAAGTTGAAAGTTATAAACAAGAAAACCTTGAAATTTCTAAGAATTATTAAAAATCACTCGAAAGTTAAAAAAAAAAATTTGAGGATGATTTAAATAGTAAATATTAAAACAAAGGTATTAAAAAAATTTAAAAAAAAAAAATTTAAATAAATTTTTATCAATAATTTAATTTATATAGATGAAATGGAGAAATAATTATGGAATTCAAATATAAAATTAGAAGAATTAAGTAAGGAAAAGGATTTCTATTAGAAGCAAACCGAAAAATTAAACAATTAAATAAATTAATTTGATAAAAAATAATTAGAATTAGAAGATGAATTAAAAAATAATGAATAAGAATTAATGAGACTATCAAAGGAAAAACTAAATGTAAAATTTTTACTATAATTATCTATCAAATTTTATATAATTATTATAAATAGTTGTAGGAAAGTGTAATAAATCTAGAAAAATAGATAAATGATGAGAAAGATAAATCTGTGAGATAAAATAGCATAATTGATCATCTTTAGTAAGAAAATTAAGGTATAACTTTAGAAAAAATGGAAATTTAAGAAAATTATGATAAAATTTGTGAAGAAAATAGTCAATTTTTAAGAAAAATTGAAGATATGGACTTGGAAATTCTAAATCTTAATGTAAATTTTATATTAATACAAAAAAAAAAACTTATTTAATTAAAAATAGGAACAAATTGATATAGAAAAAGAAAAATATTTATCCTTGAACTAAGAAAATAAAAGAGTATAAGAAGAATTGGATACATTTAAAGAATCATATGAATTCTGTGAAACTTAATTAGAGAAAAAATCCTCAGAATTAAAGTCGCTATAAAATGAATTGACAAATTATCAAATTTAAATTACTGAAATAGAAAAATCTAGTTCTGAAAAAATAGATTAAATTTAATCTGAGCTAAATCAATACCTTATAAGCTTTTAAAATACAAAATAGGTTAAAATATTAATTAAATTATATAAAATTAATAATATTTTTTAATATTTAAAATTTAGGAATTGGAAAACGTTTCGAATCAATTAAGCGATTAAATAAATAAATATTAAATTTTGGAATCCGAAAAAGATTATTTTAAATAAGAAAATCAAAAAAAAATTCAATAAATAGATAAACTGGAAAAAAATAATTAATTAGTTATAGAGCTATATGAAGAAAACAAATAAAAATAAGAAATAGATTTATAAAATATTTAATCTTAAATTGGGAAATAATAACTAGTTTAATAAATATTGGAAAAAGAAAAAGAAAAATTAGTTTAAGAAGTTATTGATTTAAAAAGTGATATATAAGAGCTGGAACTAGATAAATAAACCTTAAATACTTCTTTAAAAAATTAAACTATTTTAAATTAAGAATTGTAAGATTAAATATAGTAGGTTATTGAAGACTTAAATTAAACCACTACCTAGATATTATAAATTTCAGAATAAAATTTAAGTATAAATTTTTATAATCTATATAATTTTAAATATTTTATATTATTCCCATTTATATTTAATATAGAAAATAATTTTTAAATTTATTCTACTGTTATTTAAAAAAATTTGTTTATAATTTAATTTATATTCTTTAATGATAGAAATAAAGGAAGAAGGGTAGATGTATAAGAATTTGTATTAAAATAGCCAATTAAATGTAGTGGAGCAAAATAAACAAATTGACAGCTAAAAAAATTAAATATAGTTATTAGAGGATGATTTAAATATTAATTAATAAAAATTATTAGACTAATAAGAAAAAAATATAAATTTGGAGGAATAAGTTTAAAAAATTAAAAATGAATTAGTAAGTTAGGAAGAATAATGGATATAATAAGAAAATTAATTAAATGAAATTATATCATTATAAAATGATAAACATTAAAATTTAATGAACACTATAAACGAACAAGCATCCTAAATAAATGAATCTCATACTTCTTTGTTAGATAAAAACAATGAATTAAATATATTAAAAGAATAAAAAATGAAAAATAAATAATAGATTTAAGATCTATTGCAAAATTCTTAATTATTAGGCTAAAATAATTAAGATCTTTAAAAATAGATCAAATAATAAAAGGAATAACTAGAAAATAAATCTTTAGATATAACTAGATTAAAAGAATAAATGGTGCAAGTGAATAATAATTTTGTAATAATTAATGTTATCAAAAGAATTTTAATATTAACTTTTTCGCATTTATTGATTTTTATTTTATAAATAGGTTAAATAAAATGAGTTGGCATCGTAATATGAACAAAACATGTAAGAAAGCAGCGAAAAAATTATAGAATTATAAAAAAAATTGGATTAAAATGAGTTATATATAGGTAATTAAATTAATAAAAATCATTATTATATTTTCTGTATTAAATCAATATTTTATTTAGAAAATTAGAGAAAATAATATTAAGAGGAGTTGGATAAATTAAAAAATATGATTAAATAGCTTGAAATTGTTACAAGTTAAACAAATTATAATTAATCATAGAAAATTAAGTTTACTGAATTGGAAGCAAAATTATAAAAGCAGGAAGCTATTCATAATAATCTTTTGAATGAAAAAGCAAAAGAATTGGCATAAGTAAAAAATTAGCTAAGAACTATTATGTGTGACAAAAAAACCTTTTAAAATACTATTGATTAACAAACGAAGTAACTACAAAGGTTATCTTAGGAAAATAAAGAATTATTAGAAAAGGTATAATAATTTTAGAAATGTCACATAGCTTATTAAATACAAATTTTATTTTCATTAAATAAAGGTGAATTAGAGTAAGATTACAAGACAATTAAGTGGTGATAAAGGACCATATTTATAAAAAGACCAATTAACAGAGAAAGACGAATAAATTTAATCATTAAATGAAAAAATTGCTGAAATGGAGTAGTAATAAGAATTTGCTTTAATAAAAATATAGTAAAGCAAATCAGAAATTCAAAATGATTTGAAGTTTTAATAATTAAATGAAGATAATTATAATGCTTTAACGATTTAAAATTAAAGATATAAATGCTAATTAATTGAATAGGAAAATAATAATAAATAATAAAAACTATAAATTATAAAATTAGTTTAGTAGTTAATAAATAAACAAATAATTGATAGTTAGGGAATAGAATTAGAAAAATTCTAAGAATCTAGCTAGCAATAAATTGATAAATCGGTATTGGATATTCTTTTAAATAAATTATAAAATACAAAAGTTAATTCTAACTCTAAATTTTAAATTGACTAATAATAAAAGTTGAATTCAAACAATGACTTCAAAAGAATGAAACAATAATAGCTTGAGTAAAAATAATAATAAAAATAAATAGTTAAATAGAAAGCCGTATATAATAATATTACTTCATTTTAAAATAATAAGAATTCTAATTTAAATATTAATAAAACAAATTTAATAAAAAGAAAGTCTAACTAGGAGAATAATAATCCCAATACATCATTAGTATAAAAAAAATTAAAGTTTTGATTTAAAAATAGATAAATATAATTTTTAAATAATCTGTATATTTATACATAAATAGTGGTTTAGTTTTAAAATCTTTATTAAAATATATTTATATTTACTATAATAATATTGTAAATATTGTTAATTATATAAAATATTGATACAAGGGTTAATTTAATGTTAAATTTGTTGCATTTTCAAAATTATCAATAATAAAATATATATGTCATAAAATTTAATACAGTTATATATTTTATTATATATAAGAAATTATTAAATAATTAATTTTTATTAATTTTACTTTTTAAGAATAATATTTCTATTGCATCTATTCATTCATTGCAAATTTTATTTAGTTTTTTAAATAAAATCTCATCATTAATGTTTGAATATTACTAATGTTATAAATTGGGATATATTAGACCGGTTGATTTAAGGATTATAATTAAATCATAAGAAAGTATTTCAATTTAATTCAAATATTTACTAAAAATTGTAAATTAAAAAATTTGTATTTTTCTATTTAATTTCAATTAAATTTGATACAAATTATATACTATTTCTAT